>SNVD02012670.1:0-72113 GCA_013180625.2 Boswellia sacra | reverse complement strand
CACCCCCCAACTAGCTTATTGCTAGTCCTAGCAATTAAAGCGTTATTATTTAGAAGTGATTTATAGAATTTTACATACAAGGTGGTCATTATTGCACTCTCCTTGATTTTATCCAAATAAACAAACTCTCAACCCTTTTTTATTTTATTTTATTTTATGACTCATGTACCCTTCGGTCAAGATATCTATAAACCTTCCTTTTGTGCTCAGTCAACACATGACTATGGGGCTTATTAGAAAGAAGCCATATCGGTTCTAATATTTGTTAAGGCTAACAACCTTAGGTAAAGGGCATTTATTCATTTTATACATATATATATTTTTTTTCTCTTTTTTTTTTTGAAGGAATGCATCTTTAACCCATGTAGCGAGGCTTAGGCTAATGACTCCCAGACCAGTTGGCCTTAGGGCATTAGGTGTTAAGACACCCCTTCGAGCTTAACGACTCGGGTTGCTGATGCTTTATTTTTGCTTAAAAACTTGTGGATAGTGCAATGTTCAATCCTATTAAGCTTTCTCCTTAATCCATGTAGCGAGCTTTGGGCCAATAGCTCCCAAACCAGTCGGTCTTAGGGTATTAGGTGTTGAGGCACCCCTCGGGCTTAATTGCTCAATTAAGGAGGCTACGAGACCAAACTTATCCACAATTGCTCTCTTCTTCTTTTTTTTTTCTTTTTTTTTTCACTTTTTTTTCACTTTTTTTTTTAACTTTCCCCTTCCTTTGTATTGTTATCCTAAACAAAATAAAAGAACTCAATATTACAACATTTCATTTTGCCATCCACAATCATGCATCAAGGTATGTGTGTGTGTGAAAGAAAGGTTCATGAATACTTGCTTAATGAGTACATAAGCACACAATTTTTTTTTTTTAAATGATAAGGTTGTGAGAGTTCATAGATTTGAATAATTCAAAGTGAAATGAATAAGACCTCCTTGTTATAAAATTCAAAAATCAAGTCTAAATAACATCAAGTTAGCTAAAATGAGTTCATAAGATCAAAATAAAATGACAAATTGGTTAGAATGGGTTTCAAGAGTTCAAACTGGCCTTCCTACTCTGCCATTCCTGACCCAGAATGCGTCTCAAAAGGATTTGAACTCCTTACACCGCACTCTGAATCTAATTACTAATTCGCTTTTTTTTTTTTGTTTGCAAGAAAAAATAAAATTTCAAGACACACTTATGTCTACTATCCTTCCCCCCCAACCAAATGAAACATTGTCCTCAATGTTTAAATGTAGAGAGATAAAGTATAGGAGACATTACCTGAAGCTTCTGTTATTCAAGAGAGATGACCTGAAAGACTCATAAAATAACATGCTAAAAATAAAATAGAAGATAAGAAATTTGAAATTGATGGCACACATGCATGTGTATAGGTAGTTGTGACTGTGGCTCACATCTTCCTCTGGTTTTACGTCCAGAAACGGCTTAAACACCTTCTATGAGTTGGGGATATGCTTCCCATCCAGTTTTCTTATAAACTGGCAAACAAGGTCGTTTTGAGTCAGATTCCCATGACTATGAAGAAAATGAGAGAGAAGAAAAGAAAATGGATACAAGGTGAGCAACAGTTTTTAGGGAACTGAAAAACCGACTTTAAAAATCACAGAGTACCGTATCCGCCACTTGACCGAAAAACAAAATGCAAACACACAAATAAAATAAAAGCACATAAAATAAAATAAGAACAAACTAGAAATGATAGCAAAAATCAAGAATAAAAATGAAAATATGGCACAAACGGATAAAATTTGGTTAGTCGTGAAAAAAAGGCCAAAAGAGGAATCTCTTCGAAAGTAATTTACCACGGTCAAAAATATGCCATTGAGGTGGTACCTCTCTTTTTCTTTTATTTATGAGAATGGAAGAGATTACCACTGATTGAGTTTGTTTGTCCTTGAGGCATGCATTTTTTAGTGCGGATGTTTCTTCCTGCCTTTTTTTAAAACATGGCTCCCAACTCTTAATCTCCTTCACCTGTACAAAATCAAGCAACGAAAATTCTTTAGAAGCAATGGGCACTAGTTGCATACTTGGTTCAAGTGAACTAGTTAACTCGATTTCGGAAGGACTTGAAAAATTCTCATTTTGGATATAGTCTTCTACATTAGCTTCCTCATTTTCATCATGCTTGAAAAATTCATCAATGCCAACATTTTGGTTAAGTTCATGATGATATGAGGGCATAAATGAGGATTCGATCTCTTCCTTGTTAGGTGTAGGTTTATTAACCTCTTCCTCACCCTTTAAGATTGATTCATCATCTTTCTCATAAGGGTTAAGAATATGTTCTTTATCAACCTTACCATCGTGAAGAGTACTTACCGAATCTCCATTTGGATGTTGGCCATTTGGATTACTCACATGTGGATTGATGAAGTTTAGCTCTAATTGAGATGGAAACTAACCTGTCTAATGAGTATTAAGTGCAAATGCAAGTATTTCAAGAGCATCATTCAAGTTTGCCATAGTCTGAGCAGCTTGACTATTAAAAGCCTCTTGCTTTGCAATGAATGAATTCAATGTTTCTTCGAGATCCTCATAAGATGCATGATCATGAGATTTTTGAAAATTTTGAAAGGGAGGTTGATAAAATTGTGCATTATTATCATTCCTCAAATCAGAATTCAAGTGATTTTTCCATTCAACATTTTGTGAGTAAAGATTAGGATTTGACATTTGGAAAGTGTTTAAAACATTGGTTTGGTCATGGAGACTTTTTCTAAAGGTAGGCACCCTTAGGCAATCATCCGTTGCATGATCACTAGAATTACAAGTGTAACAGACAATTTCTTACATAGACCACATTTCTAAATCCTCGACTTCTCTAGTTAGGGATCTAAATTTAGCATGAAGATCATGATTCTCCCTAAAGTTATACATGCCTCTACTAGATGTTCTTGGTACCTTGTAGGTGCCAACATTATTCCAATTTTGGGCATGTTTTACTAGTAAGTCTAGGTAATCCATGGCTTCATCAGGGTCTTTATTTTCAAATTGTCCATTACACATTAATTCCACCATTTGCCTAGCTTGATGTGTAAGACCTTCATAGAAAATTAAAACTAGTTCCCATGTTTCCAAACCATGATGAGGACAAGTATTAAGCAATGCTTTATACCTATCCCAACATTGGTAAAAGGTCTCTCCTTGTTTTTTAGTGAAATTGATGATTTGATTTTTGAGAGAATTTGTTCTATAGGGAGGAAAGAATTCTCTAAGAAATTGGTGTTGCATTTCATCCCATGAGCCAATGGATCTTGACCTAAGATTTTGTAGCCATGTCTTAGCTTTATCTTTTAGAGAAAAGGGAAAAAGCTTTAATCTCAAGATATTTATGCTACAATTTAGGTCACTATAAGCGTTACAAAACTCTTCAAATTCTCTCAAGTGCAAAAATGGGTTTTCAACATCTAGGCCATGAAAGTGGGGTAAGAATTGAATGAAATCCGATTCATGGTCGAAATATAATGCATCATGAGGGAAGACTATGCATGATTGTGCACAAGTTCTCCTAAGATTTATGGAGTCCATTAATGTTCTTGGTTGGGCATGAGCATGATTTTTTTTTTAGACAAGATGAGTTGCTACTAACAGTTCTACCAATTAATATAAAGAGAAAGAAAAGATAAACACATGCAAGAAAAAATAAAAATAGAAATGGGGAGAGAAGAGATGAACGTATGTAAGAAAAATAAAATAGAAATGGGAAAAGAAAATACTTACAATTTTGTACGCCAAATTTTACCTTCCCCGGCAACGGCGCCAAAAACTTGACACATCCGAAAATAGGATTGCCTCCTAAGTATAGGAGTGTCGAAGTAATAAAACCCGGTGAGACCGGGGTCGATCCACGAGGAAGGGAATTTAAGCGTTACAAATTATAAGCTAAACAAATGTGATCTGGATGATTCAAAGAGGTGACATGATAATATCAACAAGTATGTAAGATGGTAGGTGGTATTACCGACCATTCAAATATAAAACAAAAAGCAAGAGGAGGTAAAACCATCCATGGAAATAGGTGGCATAACCAACCATAGTAAATTAAAGAACAATTTCATAAGGTGGTAGAACCTACCATAGTAAATAAAATAAAAAGTTCATAAACAATAAAATAATTAAAATACAAGAGGAATTAACACAATAACAATGAAGGCTAAGGTTAGGGGATCCGCCCTTGATATTTCAAATAAGGATAATTAACCCATTTTAGTTATATGAATTATATTTGTTTCATTACCAATATTTATACCACTTCTTGTAAATGGGTTCAAGCATCCAATGTGCCAATCACCATATGTCTACAACAAATCAAGGTTCCTAACTAGATTCGTGTCGGTAAGGAAGAACCATACATCATCTAGAAAGGATCCAAGCATTTGATGTGCCAAGGATTGTCAACAATGGATCAAGGCCTCCACTTTACGACTGGTGTCAAGATTGATTAAGAAATTAAATATAAATCATATTGAATAAACATTATAAGATTAAGATTATTAAGCACATATTAAGGGTTAGAGAATCCTTATTCTCATATCAAGGGTTTCACCCTTTCACCTTAGCAAAAGAGAAATTAGAAGAACATTATAATAGAAAGAAAATAAAATGCAAGAAAAGGAAATTCATTAATAACATAAACACACAAAACACAATACAAGATCCTAGCCAAAGCCAAAATGTTCCAGCCAAGGCCAAGATGCCCTAATGGGTCACAAGGCACCTCTATTTATAGATACATCCAGGGGCAAACTTGTCAAATTACAAGGGCATAATTGTCAAATATTAGTTGTAAATATCTTTGACAATTGGGATCATTAGGCACCGAGTTTGACCATCAATTTTGACATCAAAATGTTGTGAATTTTAATCACATGACTTCATTAAAGTTGTAGATATTTCTCTCAGCTTTCTATAACATATTGATTTGTACAATTTGGATACGTATTTTGAGAGATACGGTCCAAATACTGAGGCCTGGTCAGACTGGGCCGAGACTGTAGATGGGTTCACTTCAAGCCCAATTTTGGTCCACTAAGAGCCCGAATTTGATGATGCTTGTGAAATGCAATCTTGTAGACAATTGAATCAGCTTTCCAAAACATTAAGAATTGCACCATTCTGATCTATAAATAGAGAGTTATGCCCATTTTACCGAACCTGTAACAAAACCAAAATTAAGAGGAATTAATTCCAAAGATGCAAATGCTACAAATATGCTTAAGTTGAGGAATTTAATGACACTATTAATGCAATATGATGAATTAAACTCTTATTAAACATGCATATTTAAGTGTTCATCAGAGACCTTTTACCAATGTTGGGATAGGTATAAAGCATTGCTCGATCCTTGTTCTCACCATGGTTTGGAAACATGGAGACTAGTTTTAATTTTCTATGAAGGTCTTACACATCAAGGTAGGCATATGGTAGAATTAATGTGTAATGGACAATTTGAAAATAAAGACCCTGATGAAGCTATGGATTTCCTAGACTTACTAGCGAAAAATGCCCAAAATTGGAACAATGTTGGCACCTATGGGGTACCAAGAACATCTAGTAAAGGCATTTATAACTTTAGGGAGAATCTTGACTTTCAAGCCAAATATACATCCCTAGCTAGAAAAGTCGAGGATTTAGAAATGTGGTCTATGCAAGAAATTGTTTGTCACACTTGTAATTCTAGTGATCATCCTACGGATGATTGCCCAATTGTGCCTACCTTTAGAAAAAGTCTCCATGAGCAAACCAATGTTTTAAACACTTTCCAAAGGTCAACTCCTAATCCTTACTCACAAAATTTTGGATGGAAAAATCACTTGAATTTTGATTGGAGGAATGATAATCATGCACAATCTTACCAACCTCCCTTTCAATCATATCAAAATTTTCAAAAATCTCATGATCATGCATCTTATAAAGATCTTAGAGAAACATTGGATTCATTCATTGCAAAGCAAGAGGCTTTTAATAGTCAAGTTGCTCAAACTATGGCAAACTTGAATGATGCTCTTGAAATACTTGCATTTGCACTTAATACTCATGAGAAAGGAGAGTTTCCATCTCAACTAGAGCCAAACTCCATCAATCCACATGCGAGTAATCCAAGGGGCTAACATCTAGACGAAGATTCGGTAAGTACTCTTCACGAAGGTAAGGTTGATAAAGAACATATTCCTAACCTTTATGAGAAAGATGATGAATCAATCTCAAAGGGTAAGGAAGAAGTTGTTAAACCTACATCTAACAAGGAAAAGACCAAATCCTCACTTATGCCCTCATATCATCATGTACTTAACCAAAATGTTGGCATTGATGAATTTTTCAAGCATGATGAAAATGAGGAAGCTAATGTGGAAGACTATATCCAAAATGAGAATTTTTCAAGTCCTTCCGAAATCGAGTTAATTAGTTCACTTGGACCAAGTATGCAACTAGTGCCCATTGCTTCTAAAGAATTTTCGTTGCTCGATTTTGTACAGGTGAAGGAGATTAAGAGTTGGGAGCCATGTTTTGAAAAAAGGCAGGAAGAAACATCCGCACTAAAAAATGCATGCCTCAAGGACAAACAAACTCGACTAGTGATAATCTTTTCCATTGTCATAAATATAGGAAAAAGGGAGGTACCACCTCAATGGCATATTTTTTACCGCGGTAAATTACTTTCGAAGAGATTCCTCTTTTGGCCTTTTTTTATCACGATTGATCAAATTTCATCTGTTTGTGCCATATTTGCATTTTTTTTATCATTTATAGTTTGTTTCCACTTTATTTTATGTAGTTGTGTGTTTGTCTTTTATTTCCCGATCAAGTGGCGGATATGGTACTCCGTGGCTTTTAAAGTCGGTTTTTCAGTTCCCTAAAAACTATTGCTCACCTTGCATTCATTTTCTTTTCTTCTCTCTCATTTTCTTCATAGTCTTGGGAATCTGACTCAAAACGACCCTGTTTGCCAGTTTATAAGAAAACTGGATGGGAAGCATATCCCCAACTCATAGAAGGTGTTTAAGCCGTTTCTGGACGTAAAACCAGAGGAAGATGTGAGCCATAGTCACAATTACCTATACACATGCATGTGTGCCATCAATTTTAAATTTCTTGTCTTTTATTTTATTTGTAGCATTTTATTCTATGAGTCTTTCAGGTCGTCTCTCTTGAATAAAGAAGCTTCGGGTAATGTCTCCTATACTTTATCTCTCTACATTTAAACATTGAGGACAATGTTTCATTTGGTTGGGGGGGAAGGATAGTAGACATAAGTATGTCTTTATTTTTCTTTTGCTTGCAAAAAAAAAAAGTGAGTTAGTAATTAGATTTAGAGTGCGGTGTAAGGAGTTCAAATCCTCTTGAGACGCATTCTATGTCAGGAATTGTAGAGTAAATAGGACCAGTTTGAACTCTTGAAACCCATTCTAACCAATTTATCATTTTATTTTGATCTTGTGAACTCATTTTAGCTAACTTGATATTATTTAGTCTTGATTTTTTAATTTTATAACAAGGAGGTCTTATTCATTTCACTTTGAATTATTCAAATCTATGAACTCTCACAACCTTATCATTTAAAAAATTGTGTGCTTATGTACTCATTAAAAAATTGTGTGCTTATGTACTCATTAAGCAAGTATTTAACTTTGCCCTTCCTTTGTATAGATGAAGGTTAGTAGGGAATTCACTACAAAGTGTAAAAATACGAAGGACTGAATGGGGAACAGGTGCCTGGCTACTAACTAATAGCGATTCGACAATCAAACAGCCGCCTGACTATTGATTGATCGCTGCTCGATGGTTTCCCAAGAGCCGTCCACTGTTGGTCCCCTAATTTTGGAATTTTTCATTTCAAACCTTCCCTTTTTGGATTTTGTTACATTTTTCAATTCCAGCACTCAACTATATAAACTCCTGTTGGCTCACTTTTCAAGACATACCAACTATTGAATATAATCATCTCTTCTCCCTCTTAAAGATGGGTTCAAGAATTTGAGAAGTCTTTTCCAGTTTAAAGTTTTTTCTAGCGTTTCCAAACCCAAAAAGGGTACGTCCTCAGATTAGATTTCTCTTCTTCCTCCTATTTTCTTTTTTATTTTCCTTGCTTAGAATAAAGAATATCTAGGTTAGTTTATGCTTAGAATAAGCATGTATTGGATTTATTTTGAAGCTTAGGAACATTTTGAAGCTTAGGAACATTTTTAGGGTTTTATGAATTATTTAACTCTTGTGTTTGCTTGGCGAGATGGATAAGCGTGTCGAGGTAAGTCCGCTATCCCTTCTTTACTAAAATCATGTTTAGGAATTTAATTTTCTTTGCGAATGCTTAGAATCATGCTAGGAGAACTTATAATTGCTTTGAAGCGTACTAGGAAATAGCATAGAATATGTAAGAATTACCATTTTGCCCATTTGAATGCTTGGATTGGACTAGAATAGCCTTGTTTGATTTCGATTGTTTGAATTAGGCTAGAAATGCCCTTATCTTTAATGAATTGGTATGAATTATGCTAGAATAGCAATTACCATGATGGAATTATCAAATGTAGGTTGAAGTACTGTGATATTAGATTATGGGCTTATATTATTATCAAATACGTCGTGAAATAAGCTTAATAGATGTTAAATAGACTCACATATGGTGGTGAGGAATTCATCATCTATTGGGTTTCGAATTGATTATTGAATGTATGATTCATATGAACGTATGGAATATTTTATTTGAAGTAGAATTATTTTATTTTATTATATTGAAGAACAAGCGATGTAATCCTCTTCCCCTTCCTCCATGTTTAAAGGAAATGTAATCTATTATCCTCTCTCTTTCTACATATGAATTTACAACCGCGCTAATTGAATAATCACCTCACATGTCTTAATGAAGATAAAAATGGAATGCGTGTAATAAAATCAACAATTTAAGTGGATTGTATGTCAATATGTGATACTCTTATTTGCTATACCCTAGTGAAGGCCAAATTTTGATCTAGGCGGGTCGAACGATTCGTACCTAACTTCCTAAACACATCTTTGAAGGGATGAGGGTAGTTTAGTCTTGAAGCGAGGGATTAGATTGCCACCATTCATTCCCAATTGAAGAATTAGGTGTCGACTCCATTTCTCCAGATGTGCCCATGGCTTGTTTGTGTTCCCTTAAGTCTTGAAAGAGGCTTTGATGTAGTTTTGTGGTTGCAAACACTTTGACAGGATGAAAGCCTCATTTATAATGGCGACTCCACTGGGGATAAGAGAAGTTGAGTTTGATTAGGATACCAAATTCTAATGACTCATATTGATATTTTGAGTCCTTGAATCACTGCACTCTTGCATACAAAAAGCACAAACTACCTAACCGTGTGGCATTGGCATGAGAAGTCTTTGGCTCTATTCGACCCCTAGATGACTCATGTTAGTGTTGCCAACTTTGAGCATATACAATTGAATTGGTATAAAAAGAGACTGACCCAAGGGGGCATCTATTGCTCGAAGGAGCCTAGACCATTGGACCCTTGAGACTCAAGCCCATGTAGACGACCCTAGAAATTTCTAATAGGATGAATATCCAAAACCTATGTTGAAATGCATGTCTATGGATGTAAATTCCTCATGATTAAAATAATATCAACTCAAACCTCATGGAACCATGAACAAATGCCATATGTCGAATCACCCATAAGAATAAAATGGGGACATGTGCCATCAGTTAAGGTTATCATAACATTTAGGAAGCCATGTTATGATAACCGTGGAGAATCTAACATCAACATGTATGTTAGAAATAGGTGAGAGAATCTCGCATTCTGACATCCCATGATGATGATTTGAGAATGAGACCAAAAATCATAGAAATAGAGGCTCGACTCTATGTGCATGGGAGAAATAAGGATGGAAGGTTGAAAAACTATCTATGCCTTATTTAAGCATGCCTCATATCATGCATACATGCATGCACGCATAGCATTAACACCTTTGTTTTATGGCCATCATAGCTTGGGTTGGACAAGGTGGTTGTTTGACAAGTAAGAAGAGTCAATTGATGAAATGCCTACACCCAATAACAACAATGTTGAAATGGCCCAATTGAGAGTTGATGTGATTGAGAGTTGATGTGACTGCACTCCAACAACAAGTGGCTCAACTCATTGAAACACTTTAAAACAAGCCCAACCCCAGGAACCAGCTACCACCTGAGGGTAATGGTGATGGTGCTGGTGAGACTAGCCAAGGCAGAGATAAGGGAAAAATTCCAATCAATCAAGAAGAGCTTGGATCGATCAAGTAATTGGCCAAGGACACGGAGAAAGTCTAATCCCTCTTGAAGAAAAAGGGGTTGAAGGCCTAGACGATATCCCACTCATTGGAGAAGATGATTTGCTGCCAAAATTTTGCCTACAAGACTTGCCCAAATTCAATGGAGAGGGCAGCCCCAAGATGCACTTGAGATAGTATGTAGCTGTCATGGCCACCACTCCTTTGTTGAAGGAGTACATCTTGAAGTACTTCATGCTATCCCTAGAAGGTGATACAGTAGTATGGTACCAAGACCTCCTTAAGAGAGTTTGAGAAGATTGGGAGGAGCTTTTCGAATAGTTTGTAAAGTAGCACTGCCATAATATCCTACTGGGGGTAACCTTAAGGGACTTGGAGATGATGCTTTAAAAGCCCAACGAGACCTTCTCAGAGTATTTGGTCCGTTGGAGGGCCAAGGTTGCCAAAATGACCACTAGGCTTGCAGAGAAGGACTAGGTCCTTATGGTGATTAATGAAGCCTATACCTTTATTAGTGATAGACTAGCGGGCTTTCTCATCAAAACTTTTAAGGACCTATATGATTCAGGCATTCAAATAGAAGATTTAGAGACTAGGCAGAAAAAAAGCAACCATAGCTGCCCTAGAAGAAGTCAGGGGCAGTATCATCAAGCTAGTGGGTCTAGCATAAAGCACATAGAGGTTATAGCAGTTGCCCAACAAAGAAAGTTTAGTCGTTTGGGAAGACCATTATCCAAGATCTTTGCATGATTCAGAGCTGAAGAGATCTTGCAGCCATTACCACCAAGAGAGCTTCCAAATCCATTACCAAGGAAGTGGACGCATCATTAGAAGTGTGAATTCTATTAAGTGATCGATCACAAGACTGATGATTGTACTTGTCTCTAACATGAGATCCAAGATTTGATCGACAAGGGCTAGATTCCTAACCCAGAGACATACGAGCCTAATATGAGAGGCAATCCACGACCCAATTACAATCGGGTAACTCCTCCAACGACCAACATGATTGGGTCGGGCTTGACTGGGGATCAAGTCATGAACTCCTTTGAAGAAAGTAGATCGAGGAAGGCCGAGTAAGCCAAAAGAGGGAGAAGTCCAAGCTTCATTAACATGAAGGGTCCATTAGAAAGGTGGCCACAAAGTAGAAGCCCAAGGTTGAAGAGCCTAAAGAAGAAGAGCCCAAGGTCGAAGAGCCTAAAGAAAAAGAGCCCAATGAGACCATTAATAGGGCAGAAGATGAGCCCATTTTTTTGGTAGTGAAACCAAGAAGGGTGGATGGACCAATATTACAGTGAAGGGAGCTAAACAAAAATTTAGAACTTGAATTTGTGTGCCTTAGTGACCAAAAGGAGGAAAAGCCTCAAGAAGAAGAAGAAGAAGAAGTTAAGGTGACCTTTACCAAGAGGAAGTCCATATCATTGAGTGCCTTTGCTAAGAAGTGAATGGCTAGAAAAGGGGCTAAAAGAGGCCACTACCTAGAAGACTGAAAGTGAAGAAGGGTAGTGAAGCTAGGAAAGGGAGGTGAGTTGAGAACCTTGTAAGAAAGGAGACCTTACCTAGAAGGTGCAAAGAAGTGAGAGTATAGGTATTTGGGATGACATTTTTAAAGTCAAGACCCTTCCAAACTTTTGGGTTAACTTTAGTAGTGATGAAGAAGAAGAAGTGAGAGTTGAGGGAGAAACACATGAGGGAGAAACATTTAAGGGTAATAGTAAGAGCATCTAAGGAGTAATAAAGAGTGGAAGATTTTATAATTAGAAGGAGAAGGAGAAGGAGAAGGAGAAGGAGAAGGGGTAACAATTGAGAAGAATGTCCATAAAGGCAAAGAAGATGCCAAGAAAGAAACTAAGAAGAAGAAGACCAAGTCATTAAGCAATTAAAGTAGACCTAAGTGAATGCTAGCATTTAGGACTTGTTAATTTCATCCCAAAAGCATAAAAAAGCCATGACGAAGGCTTTGGCAAAGGTAGAAATATCAGTAGCTACTACTACAAATGAAATGTTGGCCGCCATGACAGAAGAAGCACCCGAAGGTGTAAATAAGAAGTGTGTAATCACCTTTACCGATGAAGATCTACCTTTCGGAAGATGAAATCATAACAAGTCCTTGTTCATCACTACAGAGATTGGTGGGACGACATCTCATTGCATCATGATTGATTATGAGTCTGCCATTAATATTGTGCCTATAACGATATCACAGAAGTATGGGGTCAGTGAAGATTATCTTGAGCCTTGTGAGATAGTGATTAGGGCCTATGATGACTCGAAAAGGAGTGCCATTGGTATCTTCAAGGCGTTAGCGAAGACTGGGCCAATTGAAGTAATGACAGAATTTACAGTTCTTGACATTCCAGTCACCTTTGTTGCTTTGCTAGGACGACCATGGTTCCATCCACTTGGTAGAGTCCCTTTCACACTATATCAGAAGATCTGATTCAAAATGGATGGGGAGATTGTGAACCATTCATACAGCTACAACTATTACACAAGCTATTTTAAGTGTGAAGGTTGGAGAGATACTTTTACGTGGGAGGCTCTCACATACACTACAAGAAAAGTAGGAATAGATGACTGACACTTTATGATAGAACTCGTTATATCATCAAAAAATGACATAATGATGATAGAATTATACTCTATCAGAAACTTTATGATAGACTTGTGATATACTTTTTGTCTATCAATAATTGATGATAAAACAGTGATAGAAATTAGCTCTATCAAGAATTTCATGATAGAAATTTTTTATTGACCATGTCTGACCGAAATATAAATTAATATTTTATTAATTATGAGCCAAAAAAAATAATTTTGTTAATAAAATATACAGGATAAAACGCACTGTTTTATCCTTAATACAAGACAAAATAAAATTTTGCCTTTCCCTCTTTAACTTTCGGCCTCCCTCTTCTTCCCTCTTCTATTTGCCCTAGAAATTCTTTTTCCTCTTCATTCTTTCACAGTCTCTGAGTCGCTCCTACCATCTCTAATCAATTGCTCTCTCACCGATCGAATCAATTGCTCTCTCCCTTTCTTTCACTCTGTCAGCAGTGCCCTCTCTTTAGCTCACTGTCTCTAAGCCGCTTCCACCATCAACGGAAAGACAGCCCCTCTCTAACCGATTGAATCAGATGCTCTCTCCCTCTCTTTCACTCTGTCAGTAGCTCTCTCTCTTCCTTCTTTCACTTTCTCTAAGCCGCTCCCACCATTAACAGGACCTTATTCTTCCTTGCTTCTCCCCTCACTCATCCCTCTGTCGCTCCTGCGAAGACTCAACTGACCCATTCGCTTGGTGGAGCTGCTCGATTGAAAGAAAGGAAAGTTTGATTTCTTGGCTAATGACGTCACTTTGGCATTGATATCACATGCATCAGGTTTGTCCTTAACTGATATCAACAAGAAGTTTAATTTTTTTTCTTTTCTTGTTTGGGGTTTTGTTGAGAAGTCTGTTTTCACTGGTGGATGTGGTGATAACGGATATTAGGTGGTTTTGGCATCAATTTGCTGTCAAGGCATTGCGCTGGCACAATTGGTGGAGGCACTGAAAGCAATTGGGCTAGTCAGCCAATGTGCTTTGGTTAATTTGCCCTGAACGGAGATAGAGGATTCTGTTCTATATTTTGGTACGTGTTTTGTTTCATTGTTCTATTTGTTTACTCTCCAGCCTCTTGTTTGTGGATGTTTTGAGAGAGATTAGAGTAACATTGTGCGTGGGTGATTCACTCACCGGGGATATTGCTTAATGATGAACAAATAGAAAAGAGAAGAGATTTTGTTAATTTCACATTGCAAAAGTTAAAAGAGGGGTTTTCTTTTTTCTTTTTCTAATGATGATGTTGGTGACACTTGTGATTAATAATCTACGTTTTAATACTAGACAAATAAATAATTATCACTACACTAAGCCTTTTAACTCACTTCAATTGATACATGGCTTTCAAATGTTTGCTATTTCAATTTTCCAAGTTACGACAACAACTGACATCGAGGAGACAAACAAACATCCAAGAAATGTAGGTGGACAATGGGCAATATTTTAACAATATTATTTTTAATGTTAAATAATAGAATAATAATGTAATGGATGACATTATAACGCAAAGATCTTACTTTTTGTTGAAGAAATTTTTGAGTAAGAAAGTTGTTAGAAATTAAAGCCAATGGCCGAAGACTTATGGACAAAAAGTACTTCCCTCGGTGGCTGAGGGAAGTACTGTGAAAAGAGAGGATAGAGTTAAAATCAATGTGGGTGTGCTTAGATTAGTTTTTAATTCAATGGTTAGAATGAAAAGGACCCTTTTAATATAATTGATTTCATTTTGTAATTTTAAATCTAATGGTCATAATCACTTAAGTTGAAAATTGCAACAATGTATGTAGCGGCATTCACAGGAATGATACACACACACACACACACACATAACATGAAATAGTCAATCCCAAGGGAATCTTGTGTTATTTTGCTAATCGCTTCTGTTTAGAAGCCTTATTGCACAACTAATTTCAACAATGAAAAACAACAGAATTAGCTCCAGAAGATAATCATTAAATTGCACAAACCAGACAGTTCCACTAAACATTCCTCGATTGATTGAGTAGTTGTAGATAATGGGATGAAAATAGATTGTGTTTGAATAATTTCGAAGTGATTCAACAGTATTAGCTCAACAGGATTAGTAAATGGGAAATAGATTGTAATATGCAATGTTATATTTTGTTTTTTTTTTGTTTAACACCAAGAGGATTATTAAATGAATTGATGACTTCCTTACAGGCGAAAACTAAGAATCTTTTTGATAGTTTGAAAATAGGTTTCCAAGAAAATTATCTTACCTATATAAAAATATTTAATATATTCATCTAAGGCCATTGTATTTTCAGGAGCTTATATTAATATATATGTTAATTTTATGCTAAGTTGATGATATAATAAAAAAGAAACTTCCTTCCTAGGTAATATAGAATGCCAAAGTTTTTCAGATAAAATAATATCTATGTGAAAGTTTTTTATTTAATTAGTTTTAAATAACTGATGTATTAATTTTATTGAATACTCTTTATGTTTCGTCGTAATGTTAGATGAAAAATGAAATTTTCAAAGAATTATAAATGTTTTTCACAACAGAAATGCTATATATACAACTAATTCAAATAATCAAATGTATACAACATGATTGACAGTATTTTATTGGATTAGTTATTCTTATATGATTTATTATTATTTTTCTCATTTATTATTTCAATTTATTCATCCAACGATGTTTTGCTACATTAGGTTATATGAATTGTTGTTTAAGTTGATTGTATATGTAGAACTACTCTTTTCATAAATTTAAAAAGTCATTAAAGACATCTACATTAGTGAACTTTATCAATCGTTTACAGATAAAGAAGAGTAATATTGTAAAATCAATAGTTAACATCATTGTAAAATCAATAGTTAACATTTATCAATATTAGTGTATTTGGTCAAGTTATTTTCATGTCTCTTTAACAAATGCAGTAACAATATATGTTAAAAATAAAATCCTTACTTGCTTTTAGAAAAGTAAATTGATTTTTTTAATTTGTTTACTACTTAACAAGTAAATAAAAGGGATTGCGTTAGATTAATCCAATCATTAACATTCAAAGAAAAACATCATTAAACATACTCTCAACATTATCTTTATACGAAGATGATGTGTCATGTGGAGATTAAAGATGCATAGGAATGTACTTTCAATATTATATAGTAAACAAAAAGCACTTGTAAGATCACAAAAATATTTAACCAAACACATTCTAAGTTGTATTATTACTTTAGGCAAAGGTTGCCTCCTAATATGATAAACAGTCGTCGTAAAATATAATGAAATTATACTAAGAGAAAGCATATTCCTAGGACAATTCTTATACACATAATAGCATACTCACAAAAAAAAAAAAGTAGTGGGACTCACTTGTTTACCTAAACCCTTAAAAAGAAAAAGCTTGTCTTTCAAGGAATACTCAATGCTTTAACTTTTCCTCCTAACTTCAAAAAGTAGAAGATGACACATGAAGTTAAAATATTTTAGATAAGGATGAGAGTTGCATTATTAATTATTACATTAGTATATAATATTTATTCAAGTCTTATTATTTAATAGATCAACTTGAAGAATTTGATATTTTCTTGTTCTATTCTTTATTGGGCATTAAAGAAAGATAGAGTATAAGAAAGATTTTATCTTTTTTTTAATCAATTCTAACAAAAAAAAAAAAAACAATGAAGAATTGTAGTTAGAGAGGTATGGAACAAGTAGATTACAAAGCATCTATAACATGCCATCTTGATTGCTCATTTTTTGTAAATATGTAGGCTTTTACACCACCATGCTTACCTGTTCCCTCTCACCCCATTTGAATTATTAATTCCAATTAACTTTTGGCTAACGTTAACACTTAGCTAAAGAACATGAACATCACATATTGATCCTAAGGCGGACACTAGGTTCAACGTAAGCTTTTGCTCTCGTATGAAGTATCTTTTGGTTTGCTTCTGTGTTATCTCACTTTTTCTTTGTAGAACTCTTGTCAAACAGTGTTAATTATGCCAAACTTATATGATAACTTGTTTTTTTACAGATATAACAGTCGATGAACCTGCTTCTAAGCTGAAAGCTATATTTAACTTCATTGTTCCTGGTCAAAGGTTTAGTAAGGTAAAAAATCGTTAGACTCCACTTTAGTTTATTTATATTGAAATTACATCTTATTTGACCTCGGGTAATATTCATATATTGTTTCTTTTTAATGAATTAAGGATGAGAATTTTTGACAACTAATTATAATGTGACTATCGATCAAAATTTTTTTTTGGCTTTTTTCTATGAAATATATTTGTGGGTAATTTTGTTTTTTATGATATTGATTTGGCTTTTTGTTTGTTTGATGTTTAGATCTTCAATATTTTGTTTTTTATCAATAATTTTGTTTGGAAATAGTAAAATTGAGTGAAATAATTTTGAATATTTTTTCCAGTTGGATGTTATGAATTTCTTATTGCAGTCATATATGTGATACCCATGAATTGATTGTGATATGCATGACCTAATTATTATGGGCTTGATTGTAGTAAATTTTTTATACTTTTTGATGTATTTTATTGCTGCCCAATAATTTTTAATATGCAAGTATTGGCTACTATGTAGTGCTGACATGTTTTGTTCTTTTCTTTTTTGTTACGCATGTATCTAAGTTGATGTTAATTTGTTAATTGTTTTTGTTCTAACAAAAGAATAAATGAAAAAATAAAGTGATTCTTTTTTAATTTTTCCTCAACTATATGTGTCAGGATCAGAACTTATTGAAACTACAATGGATAAGTCTTGGATTCAGTGTAGTAGAATTTCACCTGAGTATGATAAAGGGGTACAAGATTTTGTGAAGTTTGCTATTGAAAATGTTGAAGATGCTAATGTCATTAGATGCCCATGTTATGAATGTAGGAATTTAGCCTTTCTCCCACCTAAGAGAGTAACCGAACATCTTTTTTGGCACGGTTTTGATGTGTCTTATAAAGTTTGGAAATGGCATGGAGAAAATGTCCATAGCACACCATCTTGTAATGAAGATATCCCATTTGAGTCGATGGACTACAATGATGGTAACACAGTAGATATGGTTTTTGATGCTTACAAGGATTATGATAAAGATCCTAGGGCATTTAAAGAGCTATTAGAACAGGCTGAAAAACCTTTGTACCCAGGATGTACAAAATTCACTAAGTTAGGCACTTTGGCAAAATTGTTTAATATAAAAGGTAAATTTGGGTGGTCTGATAATAGTTTTACTGAACTGTTAAGTTTTCTAATAGAGTTGTTGCCTGAAAATAATGAAATTCCACTGTCTATGTATGAGGCAAAAAAGACAATGTCTGCTTTGGGCTTAGAATATGTGAAAATACATGCTTGCCCAAATGATTGCATACTTTACAGAAAAGAGTATGAAGGGCTTTCTGAATGTGTTACTTGTGGCTTATCTAGGTGGAAGAAAAAAGATGGTAGAGTAGACCAATATAGGGTAGGTATTCCTGCAAAAGTTTTATGGTACTTTCCTCCCATTCCTAGATTTAGGCGTATGTTTCAGTCATCGCAAACTGCAAAGGACTTGACCTGGCATGCAAATGAAAGGGTAATTGATGGTAAGCTCCGACATCCGGCTGACTCACCATCATGGAAGCTAATTGATGAGAAATGGCCTGCCTTTGCATCGGATGATAGAAATCTTAGACTTGCCCTATCGGCTGATGGAATTAATCCACACAGCTCTCTTAGTAGCACATATAGTTGCTGGCCGGTTGTTCTTATAACATACAATCTTCCACCATGGTTGTGTATGAAACGAAAATTTATGATGCTGTCCCTATTGATTTCTGGTCCTCAACAACCAGGAAATGACATTGATGTGTACTTAGCTCCTTTGATAGAAGATTTACAAACTTTATGGGATGTTGGGGTAGATACTTATGATGCCAATAAAAAGGAAATCTTTAATTTAAGGGCTGTGTTACTATGGACTATAAGTGACTTTCCAGCATATGGGAATTTAGCGGGTTGCACTGTTAAAGGGTACAATGCCTGTCCATATTGTGGTGTAGACACACGCAAATGTAGACTGAAACATAGTAGAAAAAATGTATATATTGGCCATCGTCGTTGGCTTCCTTATAAGCATGAATTTCGATACCAAACAAAAGCCTTTGACAACACAATAGAGCATAAACTAGCTCCAAAACATTTGAATGGTGAGGAGATTTTGTTGCTGGTTGAGTCTATCAAAAATAAATGGGGAAAAAGTAACATAAAAAAACGTAAAAGTTCTGACAAATGATGATTGTGTGTGGTGGAAGAAAAAATCCATATTCTATAATTTAGAATATTGGAAGTACTTGCTAGTGCGTCATCAATTAGATGTTATGCACATTGAAAAAAATGTATGTGAGAGCATCTATGGAACATTACTGAACGTTTCTGGAAAGACCAAATATGGTCTCAAGTCAAGGAAGGATCTTGTGGCTATGAAAATTAGAGACAAATTAGCACCAGTAGTACAAGGAAATCGTACCTTTCTTCCTCCAGCTTCTTACACATTGACTAGCGATGAAAAGGCTAGGTTTTGTAGAGCTTTGAAAAGTATCAAGGTTCCTGATGGGTATTCTTCAAACATTAAGAATCTTGTGTCAATGAAAGACTTTAAACCTCAAGGCCTAAAGTCCCATGATTGTCATGTTCTTATGCAACAACTTCTACCTATTGCACTTAGGGTTGTCTTGCCAAAACATGTTAAAGATGTTATCATTAGGTTATGTTTCTTCTTTAATTCCTTGTCTAAAACTGTGATTGATGTGTCGACATTGGATAAACTGGAGATGGACCTCGTGGTGACTTTGTGCTTGTTGGAGAAATGTTTCCCCCCATCTTTTTTTGACATTATGGTTCATCTTACTGTACACTTAGTCAGCGAAGTAAGACTATGTGGTCCTGTCTATCTTCGTTGGATGTATCCTTTTGAGAGATACATGAAAACACTAAAAGGTTATGTTCGAAACCGTAACCGTCCTGAGGGTTGTATAGCAGAGAGTTATATTGGGGAGGAAGCATTAGAATTTTGTGCAGAATACATGTCAAACATGGGTACTGTTGGGCTGCCACCTGGTCATGTGCAAAACTTGTCAATTGACAAGCCATTGTCTGGTGGAAAACTGGTGCAAGTTAATCCAACTTCACTAGTTCAAGCACATTTATACGTGTTGCATAACACACAAGAAGTTGAACCATACATTAGGTAATCTATTCAGTTTCTTGTAACTAAATGTGAATATTGTTGTGATTACTATAAGTGCCTTTTCTAATCTCACAAATTGAATTTTCTAATACTTTAGTGAGCACTTGGAATGGCTTAGATCTTGTCATCCACGTCAAAATGATAAATGGTTACAAGAGGAACACAACCGTACCTTTGCTGATTGGTTAACTGATAAGGTTCATCGTCATATAGACAATAAAAGTTACTATTTATTTAACATGCTTGTTGCTTGTTAAACAAAGACCAATGCTTACTTACACATCTTATTTTTAGGTGTACTCTTTGATAGAAAATGATGTTGCTGTCTCGGACACTTTGCGTTGGATATCACAAGGGCCTCTTCCTTTTGTAGTTAAACAACCAAGATATGACATTAATGGTTTCCACTTTGTAACACAAGATAGAGAGTCAAACCGAGTTACTTAAAATAGTGGAGTCACTGTAGTTGCAAAAGCCATGCGGGTTTCTAGTTCTAAAGATAAAAACCCAATAACATGTGACATGACATTTTATGGGGTTATACATGAGATATGGGTTCTTGACTACCATTTGTTAAAAATTCCACTGTTGAAGTGTGATTGGGTTCAAAATAGGACTGGTGTGAAGAAGGATGAACTTGGATTCATCTTAGTGGACTTAAATTGGTTAGGGTATAAATCTGATCCATTTATATTGGCTTCACAAGCCAAACAAGTGTTTTATGTATCTGATCAGATTAATTAAAAGTGGTCAATTGTATGTCATATGCCTAGTAGAGGTGATCCTAAACAAAGAATTGGGGATAATATGTATAATGATGCAATAGAACACCCTCCATTCACCACTGAATTACCAACTAATGATTGTCTGCATTTAACTGATGGCGATCAAGCAATCTATGCACGAAATACCAAAGAAGGAATTTGGATTCAAGACTGATATGGCATTTTGTTGACATTGGCAGTGAGTAATTATTACAATTATTAACTGTTTTATTGTTTAATTGTAATCAATCTTTGGAAATTATGATTGTTGATTGTTTTAAACTGTAACATGTTTGTGAGTTTAGCCTATACTTTGTAGGCTATCGATTCTTTCTCTTTAATTTATTTTGTAGGTTTCTCATTTATTTTCTTATGTCTCTTAATTATTTTTTACTTATGTTTTTCAGGTGTACTTAAATGGATAAAGGAAAGGGTATTGCTAATGATGATGAGGATAATTATGAGGACTATTATCGTGATGACCTGCTTGATGACGACTCTGGCCCTGATGTCCCCTCGGATGCTTTAGACCCAAACTTTAAACAAAATGAAGAAGATGAAGAGGTTGATGTTGAAGGTGCTGATGTTAGTGGTGATGATGTCGAAGGGGAAGACTTGGATGCTCCGGAGAGTAGTTATGGGAAAAGAGGTGTAAATAGGGGTGTTAGGCAGAACAAAAAGCTGAAAACGAAAAAAGGAAAGATAGTGGTACAGTATAATGTAATGGGAGTTCCTGCAGGTGATGAGGCCACTGAGCTGGCTAGTTATCTTGGAGTCTTGGCTCGTACTTCAGTTTCAATCCTTATAAATGATTGGCGTAAAGTTAAAATTGAGATGAAAGATCGTTTATGGCAGTGTGTGCAGGTATAAGTAAACATTTTATTGCATTGATCTTCACTTATTTTATTTGTCTATATTTTATACCGTGTTATTTGTATATATTATATACGGTGTGATCTTAGTACTTGCAGGTGACTCTTTTGTCATTTTACTAACTGTCCTTTCTATGTTGTTGACATTGATATTAGGACCGCTTCATTGTTCATCCTACCAGTAAGAAGCAAGTGTTACAGTCAATTGGGTTTGCTTTTCGTAACTTTAAGTACATGCTAAAAAGAAAGTATATTGTGCCATTCACACGGGATCGAAGGATACTATATAAACCCCCAATTGATTATCCCCAAATTAAGAAACCTGTTTGGAGAGAGTTTGTAAATAGATGTTTATCTAATGACTTTCAAGTGAGTTTCTTCAACTTATGTTTTTTCACTATTAATATCTATTCTAAAAATACTAAAAACACATGTTTTTATCTTATACAGAAAGTTAATTGTGCTAATAAGGGGAAGAGGGCCTTAAACAAGTTTAATCATCGACTTAGTCGAAGAGGATAGGTTGGATTGATGCAAGATATGGTAAGTAGCTACCATTTTACATCAATTTAATTTTTTTTAATGTAATTTTGTAGTGTACTAATCTAATCTGACCTGTTTATCCACTAGTGCTCAGAAACTGGTCTTTCTGAAGATTTAGTAGATAGGAGTGAACTTTGGAAGAGAGCTCGGAGATTGAAAAATGGTGGCTACGACCCTGAAACTGAACAGATTGTTAACAAAATAGTGAGCAACTACAATATAGTTAAGTGTTATCATTCAAGTTAATCATTATATTATCACTAATTTATTTATCACGGTGATAGGAAAAGTTGAAAAAAGAGGCTGAAGGAGGCTCGCTAAAGTCAAATGGAAGAAACGACATACTTGCACAATCATTGGGAAGGCTTCCTCGAACTGGTCATATGCAAGGGCTTGGCAAATTTATAACCCTTACAAAGTACTTTCACACCATTCATGCACCTACTCAGCATGAGAGAGAGGATGAGTTGTATGCTTGGAAGACAGTAATTGAAAGTAAGTTGGAAGAAATCATGAGGGAATTAAAGAAGACACCTCGTCACTCAAATGTAGGAAGTTCCGCCTGCCCACCATCTCATGTCCATGCTGATGACGGTTGCAAGGAAGAGGAAGACAAGGATAATGACAAGATAGAGGAAGTTGAACAAAAGGTTGATTGTCTATTTTTGGTCAATTTTAACTTTGAACTTATATCAATAAAGTGTTGTTGTTTCAAATACAACTATAGATATACCACTACATTTTTATAATTATGTATATTTTGTTAGTTGATGGCTTTTATTTCTTGAACCACTAATTTAATTTTGGATAATAACCGAGTTGCCATTGATATTGTATTTTACAGGAGCCAAATAATTCGGAAAACTCAGAGGGAAAGAAGAACAATTCCTCACCTAAGAAAACAGCGGCAAACATGGAAGGACTTGAGGTGAAAGATGATAGTACACCTAGGAAAAAAAGAGGGACAGCAAGAAACACTGCCACGATCCCAAGAAAAAGTCCAAGACTCAACCCTCACTTATGTGTGGATATTGCAAATCAGAGGGGGAAAACTAAACTTGAAAGTACCAAAAAGCAACTTTTGGTGGAGGAAGTGGAACAAAAGGTTAATTATCTATTTTTGGTCAATTTTAACTTTGGGCTTATATCAATAAAGTGTTGTTGTTACAAATGCAACTATATATATACTGCTACATTTTATAATTATGTATAGTTTGTTAGTTGGTGGCTTTTATTTCTTGAACTAGTAATTTAATTTTGGATAATAATGGAGTTGCTATTGATATTCTATTTTACAAGAGCCAAATAATTCGGGAAACTCAGATGGAAAGAAGAAAAATTTCTCACATGAGAAAACAGCAACAAATGTGGAAGGACATGAGGAAAAAGACTGCACTACACCTACAAAAAAAAGAGGGACAGCAAGAAACATAACTGCAATCCCAAGAATAAGTCCAAGACTACACCCTGACTTATGTGTGGATCTTGCAAATTAGAGGGGGAAAACTAAGCTTGGAAGTACCAAAAGGCAACTTTTTCAGGAGGAAGTTAAATTGGCTGATGGTTTATGGGAGGTTGCACCTGAAAATCCTGAAACAAGGGCTGCAAATCTGAAAAGAAACAAAAACAAAAAAGGTGTAGTGCAGCAAGTGCCAAGGAACACTAGGCATACAGCGGCAGCACACCAGAACAGTCATCCAATGCTGCAACTCTTTGGCAAATTGTGTGACACATACTTGCCTTCAGACAGTTGGATTGCATACATGCTTGCTGATGATGTATTTCATATACAAGGCATTACTGCTCATATTGGGATTACAGAGTGCAAGGCATTGCTAACGATGCAAGTGATAGGAGTTAACACTATTGAAGTATATATTGCGTAAGAGATTTTAATTAACAAGCCGCTTAAAATGTTTTATATGATATTGCGATGCTTGTCTCATAATAAATTAGTTTGGTATTTTGTCTCAATTTTTTCAGGTTTTTATATAACTCCTTCATACAAAATAAAAGAGGAAAGACACAATTTGGGTTCGTATGTCCAGCCATGGTATCACCCAAACCTGGGCAACCACCAGAAAGTAGCCGTCCTGATAGAGTAGAGGGTGTATGCAAGCGCTTGAAAAAAGCTAGTAAAGGACAATTCATACTTATGCCATACAATCCCAGGTCTAAATACTTAACTTCTAATTAAGTGTTATCAATTTTCATTCATTTTAGCATGTCCTTCATACCTTATACCTTTTTTTTAATGCCTTCTTCTATTTTAGCTTCCACTGGGTTTTAGTTGTGTTTGATGTGTTGCGAAAAGAAGTGTTTTATTTGGATCCTAAGGGGTACGATGATCCTGATCGTGATTTAGAACAATTAATTAAAACGTATGTATCCTTTTTTATTTAATTAATACCATTTATATTTTTACTTTCTTCAACATTCTTCAGATAATTAACTACTGTTGTATTTCATACAGCACCATGACACTGTTCACGGCAGAGGTTAGCAAGGAAAAATGGAATTATAGTTCTAAGATGAGATTTGTGAAGGTAAAACATATTACCTTAACTTAATGTTGCATGGCTATTATTGTAGGCCTAAAACAAATTAGATTTTTTATTATCATTTTGGTTTTTAACTATAATAGGCCCCGCAACAACCTGGATCCGTGGAATGTGGCTATTATGTGTTGAGATACATGAAGGACATTATAGCAGACATTGGTTTACTGATGAACAATGTGAGTCACTCGTGAATATAATATCATAAGTTTGGTTTTTACATACATATGGCATTGTCCTGGAAGTTTTATAATGGTTGATTTTGTGGTTATTAGTTCAATGGAAAGACTGCATACACTCAAGTTGAAATAGATGAGGTTCGTTTAGAGTGGGCCAACCATTGTTCTGAAATCATTATTGCATCAACAAAATGGCTAGTATAAATGTGATCAACCTTGTTATTACTTCTTATGTTTTATAATTAGTCAAATTTTAAGTTGCAATGTGAAATTGTAATTTTTGCGATACATCTAAAACTTGGAGTCTTACTTTAATAGACAATTCTTTTTAGTAATATTCTTGGGTATTTTCATTTGTGCGTGTTGCGCAGATTTGAGTTATTGTTGGACTTGGGTGTTTTGCTGAGAATGTGAGGAGTTTTGCTAAGAATGGGAGGAGTTTTGCTGGGTATGGGAAGAGTTTTGGAAGGAGTTCATATGGGAATTTTGCTGATGATATTAGGAGGAGTTTTGCTGGGTATGGTAAGAATTTTGGGAGGAGTTTGGCTGACAATTTGCTGATGATATAAGGAGGAGTTTTGCTGGGTATGGGAAGAGTTTTGGGAGGATTTTGGCTGATGATATTAGGAGGAGTTTTGCTGGGTTTGGGAAGAGTTTTGGGAGGAGTTTGGCTGACAATTTTGCTGATGATATTAGGACTTTTGCTGGGTATTAGTTGACAATGAAAGAATATGTATGCTGTTGATTTTGCTAACGAAACAGGAGGAATTTTTGTTGGCTTCACTAATCACATTTGCTCCTGCCTCCTGGTTTGCTGTAATTTGCCTTGTGAACTCCAAATTTAATTTGGTGGGCTGAATTTGTTGTTATTTTGGATTTCAATTATAGTCATAATTTGTTGTTGATAGAATGGTTTAACTTATGTATGGGTAATGGTATTCTTGATCTATGGAATTTATTCTCTATATTGATATGTGGATGTCATTAATATAAAATGGTTTTGGACTCAATTGGATGTGCACTTTAATTTTAGTTCATATTGAATTTTGTAAATGAATTTAAATTGCAAGAATGAATAAATTAAATAAAAAAATCAATTCTATGCAACTAGATTTAAATATTGCCATAGAAGATTCCAATCATATATTTTGTCACAAACAACATCAATTACCCGCCAAAAAGTAACCAATAATTTGGGCGCCAAAATTAATCTGCCAAAATTAAATTGGAATCCAAAAAAAAAACATTTTTTCCGCCAAAAATTTCAAACTACAAAATAATTTCCCGCCAAAATTTTTTAACCTAGTGTGACAGACGTATGACATGTAAAAACTATCATACAATTATAAAAGTAATTATCTAGTGTGACAGACGTATGACACGTAAAAACTATCACAAAATTGATGATAGACTTTTTTTCTATCATGAATGAGTGACATAGGCGACTGTTTGATTTTCTATCATCCACCCCCGTTTATGACCGTTTGTTTCTGTCATCTATTCCTATTTTTCTTGTAGTGATAGCCGTGATTGACAAAGTCAGCCTGATTGTCGCTAGGATAATGAAGAAACAAGGATATTTGCCAGGAGTTGGGCTTGGGAAGAATGGACGTGGTTTACCATCCCTTCTAGATTTCAAGGGTCAAACTTGTAGAAAAGGTTTGGGTTATAAGTTCAATGGGGAAGAAGAAAACTTTGAGCCCAAGACGGGAAGATTCATCGAGTTCATCAAAGCTCAAGATACGAAGTATGTGGGAGCTGCTGAACCATGGGTTTTCAAGGGAATGTTGAAGCCCATATTTGAGATTTTCAAGGATATCCTTCAAGTAGGAATCTCTAAGGGGACTGACTTGGTTGAGGAAATGGAAAAGATGACCATCAAGGTGTAGAAGCCTCAAAACCAAGCATCACCAATGGACTTGTCCATCATCATTGCTGCCTTCATCGAGGAAGTAATCAGAGATGTATTTTATGAGGATGTATTTGTGCCTAACCTCTTTGAAGAAGAGGACATTGTTTTTGTTTCTAAATTTGATGCAATAAAGAATCAGTTTGCTTACTTGTGTGATGTATTTCCTAATGGCATTGTGCATCATAATTTGCATTTTACTAGCATATTCGACATTCATACCATTTAAACTCATGACGTTAATCTTGGTACAATCGAAAAACCCAAGAACATATCTATTGCACTTGATACAACTCCTGAAGAGTTAGAGAGAGAGAGAGAGAGAGAATTTTGAAAGATTACTAAAGAAACATGAAGAAGTCTTCACCTGGTCCTATGATGACATGCCTAGAATCGGGAGAAGTATCATTGAGCATACGATTCTAACATATCCATACATGAAGCTAGTCAAGCAGAAGTTGAGAATGTTGAGATTTGAGTGGGGTCAAAAAGTCAAGGAAGAAGTTTCCAAGCATATTGAAGCCAAGTTTTTAGAAGTAATGAAATATCCTGAATGGTTAGCCAATGCCGTTCTAGTTCCAAAGAAGCATGTATAGATTATCGAGCCTAAATAAGGCCTTGTTTAAGGATGATTTTCCTTTGTCTCACGTTGATATATTAGTGGACAGTGCTTTTGCCAGTGTGATATGTTCCTTTGTAGATGGTTTTTTAGGATACAACTAAATAATGATGGCCAATGAAGACAAGATGAAACGACCTTCATTACGGGATAGGGAACCTACTGTTATGAGGTGATGCCCTTCGGATTGGTAGCTTACCAACAAATGATGACAATACTATTTCATGACATGATGCACAAGAAGATAAAAGTATATATGGATGACATGATGGTAAAATTCGAGACTCGAGAAGGTTACTTTGAAGCTTTAGACAGATTCCTACAAACGGTAAAGAAATACTAGCTGTGACTAAATCAGAAGAAGTGTGTCTATGAAGTCACCTCAACAAGTTGTTGGGGTTTGTAGTTGGCAAGAAGGGGATAGAAGTAGATCCAGACAAGGCTAAGGTGATTACAGAGATGCCATTGCCCAAGACTGAAAAAAAAGTTCGAAGGTTCCTTCGAAATATCCTATATATCAGTTGATTCATTACCAAATTAACAACAGTTTGTGCACTGATCTTCAGACTTCTAAAGAAGGATCAGTTAAAGGAGTGGATTGACCAGTGCCAAGAAGCATTTGAGAAGATTAAGGGGTACTTATAGAATTTGTAAGTTTTGAGACTGCTAAAACTGGTAAGAATTTGATTCTTTACGTGGCTCTTGAGGAGGAGGCCATTGGTGCTATGCTGGCACAAGAAGATGGGATGATGTAGAGCATATTGTTTATTATCTTAGCAAGAAGTTGCTACCATACAAGATGAAGTATAGCTACGTGGAGAAAACATGCTTAGCCATGGACTGATTCCCAAAGAAGTTGAAGCATTATTTTCTTACAAGAATAAGGTTATCTCAAAAGAGGATCCGATGAAGTATCTTTATGAAGCACCATCATTGGTTGGGAAGTTAGCAAGATAGCTGGTCTAATTGTCAAAATTTGATATTAAGTATGTCATCAAGAAGGTGGCGAAAGGAAGAGTAGACAGAAGTAGTATAGTTTTTGACCATGAATCTAGTCGATGATGATGAACCATGGGTGTTGGAATTACCAGATGAACATCTGGGGGTAATCTTAATAGTCAAATGGAGGATGCTCGTTGACAGAGCTGTCAATTAGAATGGTGCTGGAATAGGAGTTATTCTAGTATCATCAACTGAAGAAGTCATTCCATTCATTAAGAATTCGGAGTTTAGAGTCACTAACAACATGGTTGAATACGAAGCCCATGCCTTTGGTTTGGAAGTTATGATTGCAATGGGTATTGATGAAATAGAAGTACCGGGAGATTCAAAACTAGTCATCTCTCAAGCCAATGAAGATTGGGATTTACAGGAAGGAATATTGAAATCGTACCTTGAGCACATCAAAAGGTTGGTTGGGAGGTTCAAGTAGTGTTCCTTCACCCATCTCCATAGAAATGAGAATCAGATGGCTGATAGTTTAGCCTCTTTGGCATTAGTTTGGGTGAGCATCAAAGAGTCATTGGCAAGACCAATAGTGATATCACAAGCATGGGATCCATGTTATATGGAACCCCATGTAATAGAGGCCGAAATGGATGAGAAGCCATGGTTTAATGACTTGAAGAGATACTTGGAAGAGAGGATTCTGCTAGGAAATGCCAGTAAGAGAGATAGGATTGTACAGCAAAGGTTGGTCCAACAATTTACTTGTCATTAAGGAGTGATATATAAGAGAATGCCAGAAGGAATGCAATTGAGGTGTGTCGATGAAAAAGAAGCTATAAGGCTTATGAAGGAAATCCATATTGGTGTCTATAGACCACATATGAATGGGCTAATGTGTACAAAGAAGATAATAAGGCAAGACTTTTACTGGCTAACCATGGAGACAGATTGTGTGCAATTGCTGAAGAGGGGTCACCAGTGCCAGATCAATGAAAGTTTGATTCGTTAACCACCCTTAGAGCTATAAGGGATGACAGCATTGTGCCATTTGCTGCATGGTGCATTGACATTATAGGTGAGATAAAGCCGTCAACCTCTAATAGGAATCGATATATGGTGGTGGCAATTGACTACTTTATTAAGTGGATAGAAGCTAAGTCCTATAGTAAACTTGGGTTAAAGCAGCAAAATTCATTAAAAAGAATATCATATATAGATTCAGAGTGCCATATCACATTGTGATCGATAATGGGGTTCATTAGCTTAGACTAAAGCTTTACTTGAGAAGTATGGTATGAAACATCATAAGTCATCTCCATATCGGCCACAAGCGAATGGAGTAGTAGAAGTAGCCAATAAAGACATCAAGAAGATATTGGCCAAGACAGTGCAGACATACAGAGATATCAATTAGTGATTTCAAGCCTATGACTTCTAAATTTTGTAATTCTATTCAAAATTGAATAAATAACGATATAGATATAAATTTGAACAAATTTGGATGTAAATTGATCAACATATGCACAGCTTAAGAAGTAATGTAGAAACCATAAGATAAAAGAATTTTCATTGAGTCTTTGGAAATTGTCCATATAACCGATTACTTTGATTTTACATGATGAAAAGTTGAGACACAAAAGTTTGTACATGCAAGCTAAACGAACAACGTAAAAAAGAAATCAACATGACAGTGACAATCCTTACTCATCGCCAACAAAAAATGCAGGAACCTGGGCCTAAAGGTGCTTAATCTCTCACTCCAAACGAGCATTCTCCTGAAAATTCATCTTATCCAAACAAGGAACATGTAGTTAGAAAAGCTATTAAGATAGAAATCATACATACATGAAGCATAGAGTATTGCTTCACTTGATACTATTGAGATATCTGCAAGACATGCCTATGAGAAGCAACTTGCATTCGAAAGACATGCTATATGGAAGATTGTGGTTCCTGTATTGCATTGTATTTTTATAGATATCTGAAGAACTACTAAAAAAAAAAAAGAAAATCGAAGAACTTAAAGAATACATAGTTGGAAGACTTACCAGTGTGTTATCATGAGGAATCAAAGGAACAAGAATGGTTAGATCCTCAGTGATTACATGGCTACTGATCTACTTGCTAGCATCCTACATATAGGCTACATTGCTAAGGTAAGCCTAAAGGTCATCGATCACATGACTAGACGAAATGGTTGGAGCAGCTGTAGGGGTTGGAGGTGGACGTGGCTGCTCAGTAGCAATAGTAAAAGAGGCAGAAGTGCCATTACCAGAGGAAGAAACCCTTGATCTCTTCCTATGATGCACAAAGAGCTACCAACATGGCTTGAAGAGCGATGAAGCGGTAGGACATGGAACCTCGTCAGTAGGTCGACCTAACCTAGTATATAGCAATATGGCTCGAGCCCACACAACATAAGAAACAATAACCACATGAAACTTGATCTCACTCAAGTGAATCCCATTAGTGTAGACGGTCACCTTTAGCTCCATAGCCAAGTCAGTAGAATTTATCATCAAAATTGGTGAATAATAAGGAATTCAATGATGGTCTGGACCTTTAAACCAATACAATACTTGGTCACCTAGATAATACATCATGCTATTAATGCATGAAAGAAGGATGCAGTAGTTGATGAATGGAGTGGCGACCCATATACTAGTTAACTAGTTCCTAACAGGGCTCCACCACTCAAAATGGATTTGCAAAGGATAGAAACGTGGTGAGATTATGATATAAATAAGAGTGAAATACTAACTATAATGTCTTTTACGTTATCCCAAGCTATCGCGTGGGTGTAATCACGAAAGAAATCCAGCTCGTAAGATCTCGAGCTCCGCACGTCGTGGAGGCCACCTTTTCATCTGAGGGAAAGAAAAGTCCTGATGAGTAGGAAGTGGGGAAGGTAATATGCCTAACTTATAGGCCGATATCTATTATAAATAAAACAAAATCATAAATGAAATTCATATAGATGAAACATGAAGTTGTAAAAAGAAAAGAAATTACCTCAAGTAATAGAGCAAAACCAGTAATCAGGTAACACCTCAACAAGCACGGTCTAAACCAAAGTACAACTGGTTGAGAGCAGCATGACCCTAGTTAAAGGTCTTCACTCAATCGAGATCCCGAAAGGCAGGAAGCAAAGTCAAGAAGGTAGTGTTTGATGCATTGGTAAAAAGTGTCGAACCAAGCATATACACGATGAAGCTACGTGCACACTAATCTACCCCAACTAAAGTTAGATTTGATCTTCTCTTCCAGTATTCATACAATGCATTGCACGAAATGGCGATGTTGTTCTTGATCTTCACATCACATCCCAAAAGCTGAAGAATCAGATCTCTCTGATATCTCGAATCCATAATACAAGCATTAATGGGCATAACCTCCCTACCACATGGAACGCCAATCAGAGCGATAATATCGATGGTTGTGACAGTCATCTCACCAATCAAAAGATAGAAAGTATGAGTCATGTCTATCCACCTCTCGCATAAAGCAACCAGTGTTCGATGATTAGTGTGCTAAGAGGCATGTGGAAGAGAAGTTATAAACTCATAGAACTGGCAGTAGCAATCCCATTACTAATAGCCTCATTCTTTATCTCTAAGAACTAACTGTGGGCTCAAAAAAATGATCCACACATCTTGTTCTCATGGAAGTCCTAAGCCAAGAAATTAAGGTCTCTGTGTGAATACATGCCTAGAAAATGGAAAACTAAAGAATGAAGAAGAATGCATACCTAGTTGATCCATAAGGATCCACGTCGTAGACAACAGGCACCTTTTGGTATCTTGAAAGACCTTTAAACATCAATCACTAGACCAGATCCCTCTCATTCAAGTCAAGATGGACTGGATGACTCGTGATTAGAAAATGGAAGTCAAGACAAACATGTAGGAGAAAACCAGAGGTAAATCAAACAAAAAACAGAGAAATGGAACGTGAATGAAGCAGAGGAAGAAGAAAGGTTCCTATATAGACCCTCCATCGGCCATGGTAATATATTAGCAACTCATAAGGAAAGTTGAGTAACATCAATCGATGGAATCCTCAATTGGAATCATATGGAAGATTTCCTCCAAAGACTAGAAAGTAGCTTGTTAAAGAACACACCAAGCAAGGTAAAATTTGACTTGATTTTAAATCATCAGGAGATGTTTGATATTTTGCTAGAATTTGCAAGGATAATGGAAATATCCCAGTCAGTCCAAGAATTAATAACATAATATGAATTCCATTGGTGAAGGATTCAATGAATGCAAAATTTGAAGAGATAAAAAATAAAGAATGCTAAAACATAGCGAATCAAGAATTTTTCTCCAGTAAACTAGAAGAAATCAAGAACATAAGCAAGAATACTCGGAAGAAGGGCATGAAACCTAACGAATACAAATTCTGAAGAGATCAAAGAAGAATACTCAGCCGAAGGCATAAAGAATGAAAAGGTCAAAAGATCGTGAAGCAATACATGATAGACGTCTTCCTAATGGGCAAGCATTAGAAGAAACCCCAGGAAGTAGGTACACTTAAGAGTGTTTTAAGCCCTTGGAATAGGCACAAGCCCTAATAAGAGATACATCGAAAAGTATCAAAAACCTCAGGAAGTAGGTGCACTTAAGAGTGTTTTAAGCCCTTAGAATAGGCACATCGAAGAGCGTTGAAAACCCTAGCAAGTAGGTGCACTTAAGAATGTTTGAAGCCCTTAGAATAGGCGCATTGAAAAATACTAACAAATCTAGGAAGTAGGTGCATTGAAGAGTGTTTCATCTTAGCATCGTAAGAATGTACTTAATGCATTGGAAGAATGCATTTTACCTACAGTGCACATCATGCACTGTAAAGATGCATTTCTTCGCACTAGAAGAGTGCATTTTTCGCATTAGAAAGATGTATTGGTCAACACTAGAAGAATGTATTCCATGTTTCAGAAGGATGCACTTTAGCACTTAAGTAGGCACATTAGCCCTTGAGTGGATACATCAGTCCTTGAGTGGACACACCTCTTTCGTAGAAATTGAAGATGAAAGCAAATGATGAGAAGTCTGATAGAATATAGATGAAGGTGAGGATGCCAAGATGAGAAGCGCAAAGATGAAGCAAGAGCACTTTGTCGATTTTTATGCCTAAAAAAGTTCTCAAAGTAGGGGGCAAGTTGTAGACACTTGATCTTTAAGGCTCGATGATGATCGAAATACCCTGAAAGCAAAAGGAAGAAAGATAAGAAGAAGCCGACCAAAAACTTTGAAAATTGATGCATGACTTTAAAAAATTACAGAAAATAATTCTACAGGAATAAGATGATGAGTCATATACCGTTTGAAATCTACAAATGTCCAATTTTCACAAAATTTTACCAATCACAAATTAGAGTTGAACTTAAAGGGTTACGGTGATCGAATGGAAGAAGGTCAAAAGAGGACTACATTGGAAAAAATGTAGAACAAGAGGGTTTGGTGGGCCACCATTGACCAACGGTTGTAAGATAGTTGGCTGGCTATCCCACCACTGGTCGACGGTCATCCTGCCAGAGTGTTGTGATAATGATACCTTGTCAAAGCCTCTTTTGAGACTTAAGGAAAAGCAAACGAGCCATGGACACGTTTGGAGAATGGAGTCGCCGCCTTATTATTCAATAGGGAATAAATGGAGGCAGTTTGATCCCTCGCTTCAGGACCTAAACTATCATCCCTTTAAAGATGGGTTCAGGAAGTTAGGTATGAGTTAATCGACCATCTGGATATAAATCAAGCCTCTACTAGGGAAATACCAAATAAGAATAGCTCGGTTTGTTACTCAGTCCACTTAGCATTGTTTGTTTTATGCGCACATTTCTATTTTTTTATCTTTATTAGACATGTGAGATGATTATTCAATCAATGATAATTATATAAGCATCTATAGAAAGAGGGAGGAGAATGGAGTTATATTTCCTTTCAAACATGGGGGAAGGAAAAGAGGATTACATCATTTGTTCTTCAACAATAAAATAATTCTACTTCAAATAAAAATATTCTATACATTCATTCACAATAACTTTCATATCCAAATATAAATAATCAATTTGAGACTCAATAAATAGTGAATTCCTTACCACCATATGTGAGCTATTCAATGCTTATCAAGTCTCTACAAGTATATTCACACATTCATTCATTCGAATATTCATTCTAAGTAATAGCCCCTCACTCTCAATGTGAGTCCACCACTACTTCATGGCATCACACAATTACACTTCTATCTTAATACAAACATTCATAAATAAATAAATTATCAATCAAACAAAGTCATAATCTAGTATCATGGTACTTTGACTTAAATTCGATAATTCTATGATGGCAATTGCTAGTCTAGCACAATTCAATATTAATTCATGGCAATTCTTGCCAAATCATAGTTATCATGGCATATTCTAGCCTAAACATAGCATTTCTAGCCTAATTCAAGCAATCACTATCAATCATAGCTATTCTAGCTCAAACAAGACATCCAAGGGTAAAACGGTAATTCTTACCTATTATTTGCTATTTCCTAGCATGTATCAAAGCAAATAAAAGTCTTTCTTAGCATGACTCTAATCATGTGCTCCTAAGCATGATTCTAAGCATTCGAAAAAATAAATTCCTAAACATAATTATAATAAAGAAAAATAACGGACTTACCGTGACACACTTATCCATCTTGCAAAACAAATGAATGGTTAAGCAATTCATAAAACCCTAGCATAGTTCTATGCATCAAAATAAATCCTAGATGTGCTTTATTCTAAGCTTAAACTAACCTAAAATGCTTAATTCTAAGCAAGAAAAATGAAAGAGAAAATAGAAGAGAGGAGACAATTTTGCATTCAAGACGTACCCATTCTGGGTTTAGAGCAATAGAACGCCAAAAAACTTTATACTAGAAAAGACTTCTCGAATTCTTAAATGTGTCTTTAAGGAAAAGAAGAGATAATTATTTCAAAATTCGGTGTGTCAAAATATGAGCCAAAGGGGGGTTTATATAGGTGAGGGATGGATTTGGAAAAGGAAGCAAATTATGAAAAATGAAGGTTTTAATTGAAAATTTATGAGAAAAATGACAAACATTTAGGGTGGCTTTCATCAAACCATTGACTGACTGTCAGATAGTCATTCAACTATCATTCAACAATCAGGCAGCTGTTTGATGGCCAGCCGGTTGATTGTTCTCTATTTTGCCCTTCCTATTTGGTCCTCTTACAATGTGGTCCCTTCAAACCTTTGTCCGTTTCATTTCACCTAACTTCTCAAATTCAACTTTGATTTGCAATTCGTAAATTTCTACAAAAACTAGATATTCGTAGCTTCACAATGGTATATGACTCACCATCAGATTCTTTCTAGAATAATTTCTATTAATTTTTGAAGTCATGTGTCGATTTTCAAAACCTTTCATGAATTCCTTCTCACCTTTCCTTTCTTGCCCTCCAAAGGCAGCTTGGTCCTTTTCTCTACTCGACACTCATCTTCATTCCTTCATTAAGCCTAAAAAATTCAATGTCTATAGCTTACCCCCAACTCTGGAGAGGTTTGTGAGACACAACAGTCGACTCTTGCTTCGTCTTTCTTTCTTCCCTCTCATCGTCTTTGCCTTTGTTCTCATTCTATCATACTTTCTCATCATCTTTTTTCTCTCCTTCTGCTCCTACAAAAGGTGTGCCCATTTAAGGGCTAAAAGGCCAGCTGATATGCCCATCTGAGAGGTAGGCACCCATCTAAAGGCGGATGTGCCCATCCAAGGGCTTGAAAGCATCCTCATGATGCTATCATAAAACACTCTTCAATTTACCTACTTATTAGGGTTTCTAACACTCTTCAATGCACCTACTTCTTAGGGTTTCTAACACTCTTCAGTGCACCTATTTCTTAGGGTTTCTAACTCTTTTCAATGCACCGACTTCTTAGGGTTTTCAATACCCTTCAATGTGCCTGTTCTTATGGCTTGTGCCTATTCTAAGGGCTTCAAACACTCTTAAGTGCCCCTTTTTCTTAAGGTTTCCTTTTAATGCATACCCACTGGGAAAAATGTTCTCTCATGCATTGCTTTGTGGTATTTAGACCTTCTCATTCCTTTGTACTTTCTATGATTTATTTGAGAGATTTGTATTGATTGGGTTTTATGCCCATCTTCTAAGCATTCTTCAAGCTTCTTTAATTTGCTCCAGATTTTGTATTCAGTGGATTTCATGCCGGAGTACTATTGCTTCTACTCCTGATTCCTTCTAATCCACTAGGGGAATTCATCATGTTCTAGCATTTTTCGTTCTCAACTTCTTTTTCATTCGTCATGCTTTTTACTAGGGAATTCTTATTATGTTGTTGATTCTTCAACTCACTAGGGATTTTTCAAATGTTCTTGCAAGTTCCTGCAAAATGTCAAACATCTTAATGATTTCAATTTTACCTCATATCGTCTATTTTCAACAACTTTGCTTTCTAGTCTCTCGAGTAATTCTTTCCTCATATGTACCATCCAAGGATTCATTCGACCGATGCTATCCTTTCTTTGTGAGTTGCTAAACTATTTACATGGCCAGGTGCTTACCATCAAGATTCTTCAAAGATCCTATGAACATTTTATAGTTGATGTAAAAGTTTTTCCTTCCATTTCCCTCTTTCCTCTATTTTCCTCTTTTATTTCTCTCTCTGTTTTTTCTCTCCGCTTTCTCTCTTCTTTCTCTTCCTCTTTCTCTTTCCTTATATTTCTTTCCTTTCCTCTCTTTTTTCTTCTCTTTTTTTTCTCTTTTCTTTTCTTTTTTCTTTTCCTTCTTTCCATTTCTGCCCCTCACTTAAGAGATGGTTAGTGGGCCATCAAAGATCTGTCTAGCTATCTAAAAGTTGCTCGACGGTTAGTGAATAGTCAATCTACAGTTTGACTATTGTTCGGCGATCAAGTACTTGTATAAAGTCCTTTCGTTTTCTCGTTGCTTCATTCACGTATAACTTTTTTGTTTTTCATCCAATTCACTTCTAGTTTTCTCCCTCATATTCCTCTTCACTTTTCCTTTCTGACGGTGGTTCATCCAATGCACCTTGACTTAAATGAGACCGATCCGGTTTGGAAATCGAAGTTAAAGGGTCTTTTGAAGAACTAAGAGGTGCTAGTTGTTTACAACGTGACTTCCCACATAATCAACCTAGAATATATTTTATCCTTTTTTATTTCTTTAAAATTTTATATGCATGTATTCATGTCAAGATTTCAATTTCTTGTTTTAAGACTATTATGATAATAGGATGTGTGGGTCATTTTCTAGAGAATTGTATTGCCATCACCAGATGTCTTGTTTCTTCTACATAGTACTCAACACACCGATCGTCAGGTGTTGGTCGCCTTGTGTGAGAGGTGGATGGACATGACCTATACATTTCATCTTCCATTTGGCGAGATGACAATCACACCTTTGGACATTGCTGCCTTGACTAGCCTTCCATGTGGTGGAGTGGTCATTCCTGTTGACACATGTATTGCAGACTCAAGGGATTAGAAAAACTTGATTTGACAGCTTTTAGGGTGTAAGGTGAAGGTCAGGAGCAACATTGCTTTTTCCATATGCTCCCTTGTATGGATATTGGAAATAGAGATCCAACCTGGCTCCAGTTGAGGTGGACTAGTATGCTTGTGGCTTCATTGTCTATCTACTCGGTACAACACTCTTCGCCAATGTGTCAAACACCATCGCTTTGACTTTACTTCCCTCGCTCCAGGATCTCGATTGAGTGAGGGATTTTGACTAAGGTTGTGCTGCTCTCGACCAGCTATATTTTCGCTTGGATCGAGCTTGTCGAGGCATTGCTAGGATCACTAGTTTTGCTCCACTTTTTGAGGTAACTTCTTTCTTCTTTACACCTTCGTATTTGGTCCGTATGACTTCCGTTTCTGATTCTATACTAATCATGATAGATGTGGGCATATGAGTTAGGAGTTCTACCATCCCCTTTTCCTTCTTACGAGGATTCTTCCTTCCCAAGGATGAAGAGGTGGGTTGCACGTTGTGTAGAGCTTAAGAGGTCTCATAAGTTAGACTTCTTCCATGATTACATCCATATAATGACCTGGAACAAGGTAAAGGACACTACAATCAATATTTTCATTTCTATAAGAATCTTACAATGCTTCTCTATTCTTCAAAGATTCACTCTGAGTGGTGGGGACCCAAGGAGAATTGGTCTATAGCTATGAGGGTTGCTTCTCCATTCAACTACTGTCGCATCCTCCGTCCTAGCATGAATAGTATGATGTGGTACTTGGACGATCGCGTGTGGGATTGGTTCGAGGAGAATTGGTCCACGATTATGACTCCTCCTTCACCACCTTTTCTAATGATTGATTCGGCTGATTTGGCCATGGATCCAAATGTGTCAGATTCCATAACCAGGTTTGATTTTAATACAATCGAGATCCCCTAGATGAAGACTTCTTAGATTGATTGGGTTTGAGCCATCCTGTTACATACTAGGCTTGGCCAATCTGTTGATGACACTCTTTATCCTCCTGCGATGTCCAGTCATATTAGCAACTCTTCTGTCGATCGTGGGAAGAGATTAAGGGCCTCTTCCATAGGTATTAGCACATCGGCTTCTTTTTTTACCTGTAATGTGATGCAAGTGCCATGATCTTCCATGGAGCGAAGTTTTTGTATGCAATCTACTTCTTATAAGTATGTTTTGTAGATGTCACATTAGTATTAGGTAAAGTAACCTTCTATGCTTTATGCATGCATGATTCCTATCTTAAAAGTTTTTCTTACTATGTGTTTCTTTTGCTTAGCTAAACGAGTTGTCGGGAGGTTGCACGTCTGCAGCAAGAGGTTGAGCGTCTTTAAGCTCAAGCTACTGCCTTCTCTTTTGATGTTAACGATGATAGTGATGAGTGAAGACTATCACCACCGGCTTCTTTTATGATTTCCTTCGCCCATTTTGCTTACATATGCAAACTCTTATGTTGTACAATCAATGTAATAACTTTCAGAGACTTAGGGAAAATCTTCTATTTCAACTTCATGTACTATGCACATTTACATTCAAATTTGTTCAAATTTGTTTCTCCATCATCATTTATTCAATTCTGAATAAAATTATAGAAACTGGAAATCCCACGCTCAAACCCATTCGTTGGTACGCATTCCAGAGATCGTAAAACTAGCAAAAAAAAAAAAAAAGGGATAGGATGGGAATTTTGCCCTAACAGTTGCCACCTAGCCAACAGACTATCGGGCAACTCTTAGACCGCTGGGTGGCTGTCAATTCTTCTGGCGACTTCTCCTCTCTTTTTCCTTTTTTGTCTCGCTTTGTGCACTATTTAATTGCTGTTCCTTTTTACTTCTTCTCTATATATTTTCTCTCATTTTTCGAGACTTCTCTCGTCTTCGTTGACGTCCTTTTGCACCATTCAACATGTCTGAAGGCTCTCTCAAAACCCTCCAGTCTCTTTTAAAGCCTTTGAAAGATGAAGACTAGAAATGACTCGAATCCGTTGGTCTTTATCATTTGAAGTTCCTTTGTCACGTCAAGCACGATGTCCTTTTTCTTAAAGATTGTAAAACCATTTGAGATCCTCATAATCACGTCTTCCATTTCGATGGACAAAACTTTGCCCTAGTATGAGGAATTCTCTGCCATACTTAGTTGTCACTCATCTAGTTCTAAGAGCCTGGTTCTTCCTACTGTCCAGACACCATCAGCATCCAATCTTGCCCACTTCTTCGACTTCCTGATTTCCACCATAGGCATTCACACTAGAAGCGGTAGACTGATATTATCTTCCATTAAGCCTTTGCTTGGAATGATAGACAGGTCTTCATCCGGTTGACTTTGCCTTCTTCGATTTTGCCCCTATACGCATTTCTTACTTGTCTCACTAGACGGTCTTAGAGATCCACACCTTGTAACCATCATTCATCAAATGGGACTCGATTTCATAGCTGTTCTCTGGATTTTGGCTGAGACACTGATTAGACTTGATTATGTCAGGATGGATCCAAGTTAGAGGTTTGGTGGCAGTCTTCTACTTCTTCAAGTATTCCTTTCGTCTTCTTGAGCTTTTGACTAAGCGAGTTAAGTTATCATCATTTTTTTATGCTATAATTTTTGCCTAAGTCGCCTTTTTCAGATTTTTTACTTAGCGAGCTTGCCCTAACTTTTTGCCTGAGCTGCTCTTTTTGGGTTTTCAACTCAGTAGGCTTTTTTTTTCTCATGCCTAACTTTTGCCTAAACTAACCTTTTAGGTTTTCAGCTTATCGGGCTTGCCTTAACATTTTGCTTGAGCTACCCTTTCTGAGTTTTTAACTCAGCGTTTTCATTTTTTCTCATACCTTAACTTCTGCCTAAACTGCCCTTTTAGGTTTTCAACTTAGCGGGCATGCCTTAATTTTTGCCTAAGCTGCCTTTTCAAGTTTTCAACTTAGCAGGCTTCTTTTTCTTATTTTTTCTTTGTTTCTTTTTCTCAGATTTGGTTACAAGAGAGATTATCGATTCTAGCACCACCTAAAGGGGATATTTCCCGTTATAGCTATCAACTTCATCGGAGGAGGAGAGTTGAAAGATGTGATTCTTTGATTTACTGGCTCCAAGTCATTCCTAATACTCAGATTCACAGGCACTGTCCATCGTGAAGGCTGAAGCATGTAACAGTCATGACTTATATCACATGCGTGCCTTTAGCAGGTTTCACCCACAATTCATTTCATGATCCTACTAGATAGCATCGGTAATATGGTCTAAAGCAAAGGATCGTGGATTTGCGATAGCTTTTGGTCTTGGGAGACTGTTTGCTCGTTATCTAGAGCATGTGAAGGATTCCTACCACACCAAACCATCGAGAGGAATCTACTTCGTCACCTTGATTTTGAGACAGAGGACTAGCATAAGGATTGGGTGACCTTTCAGGCTTTCATTTTTTATCCTAATATTCGAGCCAGACGATGCCGTGAGCGATATGGTGAGCCGATTCGTAGTCTACACAAGAGGCAAACGCAATATTGTTAGTTTCTTTGTCAACTTAGATGTTAGATGTTTTCCTTTTATTACTATGAAAAATAATAAGACATTTCAAAAGCATTTTGTTCCTAAAAAATTTCATTTCATTAATAAAAGTACAATCTTTTGTCTTCAAATAACATGTGCACAATGAGACAACTCCTGTCATTAATCAGCTATTTATGGTTTTATAATTAATTATTTTTCCTCTAACTTTTTTTTTTATATACATAGTACTTCTTCAGATTATCCATGTTGATGGGCTCAGTGAATTCATTCCCTTCCATGTCTGATAGGATGACGGCTCCATCGGACATGACCTTCGTCATAACTAATAGGCCCTCCTAGTTGGACTTAAACTTCCCTCTAGAATCAAACACTACTGGTCTAGCTTGTTTAAAGACCAACTCCTTTTCTTTGAACCTCCTTGCCTTTATTCTTTTGGTAAGGCTTGAGCAAACCTGTTGCTGATGTACTTGCATGTGATATCTAGCCTTCATTCTTTTCTCATCAATCAATGCCAATAATTCCCATCTATTACAAATGCACTCCCCTTCAGTAATTTCTACTTTTATGAGAACCCTCGCTAATTTTATTTCTATCTCAATTGGTAAGACGTCTTCTGAACCATATACCAACGAGAAGGGTGTCATGCCCGTCAAACTTCTAGGTGTTGTTCTATAAACCCCTAATACAAACAACAACTTCTCTCCCCAATCATTATATGTCTCTACCACCTTGGTCAACATCTTCTTGATATTTTTGTTTGTTGTTTCTACTGCTCCATTTGCTTGTGGCCTATATGGAGATGATTTATGGTGTTCAATTCCATACCTCTCGAGCAAGGCCTTAGTTTCTGCTTGAAACTCGACCCCACTGTCAATTCTGACATGGTGTGGTCCTCCAAATCTACATATGATGTTCTTCACGATAAACTTTGCCATCTGTTTTGCCCCTAACTTACTATATGACTCAACTTCTATCCATTTGGTGAAGGAGTCAATCACCACCACCATATATCGATGCCCATTAGAGGCTGACGACCTTACTTCACCTATAATGTCAATACCCCATGTAGCAAAGGGCCATAGTGTTGTTATCCCTTGCAACTCCAAAGGTGGTTGGTGAATTAAATTTCCATTAACCTGACATTTATGACATCTCTTCACAAAGTGGACGCAATCTGTCTCCATGGTTAGCCAATAAAAGCCTTACCTCATTGTTTTTTTCGTGAGTATGAGCCCACTCATGTGTGACCCACATACACCACTATGGATTTCTTCCGTAAGCCTTCTTGCTTCTTTCTCATCAGCACACCTCAGTTGTATCCCCTCTAGCATTCTCTTATACATCACCCCTGATGACAAGTAAATTGTTGGGCCAACCTTTGTAACACAATCTTATCTTTCTTACTGGCCTCCTTAGTCAAAATCCTCTCTATTAGATATCTCCTCAAGTTATAGAACCTTGGCTTTTTGTCTACCTCAATCCCCATTACATAAGATTCCATATAACAAGGGCCCCATGCTTGTGATATCACTATTGGCTCATCGATAATGCTTACGTATTCACCCAAGCCGATGCTAATGAAGCCAATGCGTCAGCTACTTGATTCTCACTTATAGGAAGAGAGGTGATGGTGTATTGTTTGAACCTCCCAATCAACCATCTTATGTGTTCAATGTATGTTTTCAACTTTCCTTCCCGTAGATCCCAATCTTCATTGCCTTGACAGATGACAAGTTTTGAATCCCTTAACACTTCTATTTCATCAATGCCCATAGTAATCATGACTTCCAAACTAAAGGCACAAGCTTCGCATTCAACCATGTTGTTGATGATATGAAATTCCAACTTCTTGGTGAATGGAATGACTTCTTTAATAGGTGGCACTATAATAACTCTATATCAATACCATTATGATTGATGGCTCTATCAAAGAACATCCTCCATGCCACTGTTTAGATTACCCCCAGATGTTCATTTAGGAATTCCAACTCCTATGGTTCGTCATCATCGATCGAGTTCATAGCCAAGAGTTCTGCTACTACTATTCCTTTTAACACCTTTTTAGTGACATAACCTATGTCAAACTCTAACAACTACACTAGCCATCTTGCCAACTTTTCCACCAACGTTGGTGCCTCGTATAGGTCGTTCATTGGATCCTCACTTGAGATAGCCTTAATTTTATAAGATTAGAAATAATGCTTCAACTTCTTTGAGAGGGAGACTATGGCCAAGCACGGTTTCTCCATATAGCTATAGTTCATTTCGTACGGTAGCAACTTCTTGCTAAGATAATAGATAGCATGCTCTATACCATCCTTGCCTTCTTATGGCACCATAGCACTGATGGCCTCCTCCTCAAGAGCCAAGTAAAGAATTAAATTTTTATCAGGTTTTGGTAGTCTTAAAACTGGTCGATTCTGCATGTACTTATTAATCTTCTCGAATGCCTCTTGGCACTAATCATTCCATTCCATCGGCTGATCCTTCTTTAAAAGCCTAAATATTGGTGCACAAATGTTTTCAGTTTGGAAATAAACCGACTGATGTATTGGATCTTCCCTATGAACCCTCAAACTTCTTTTTCGGTCTTAGGAGATGGCATCTCCGTAATGGCCTTAACTTTGTTTGGACTTACTTCTATCCCCTCCTTACCAACTACAAACCCTAACTGAGGTGACTTTGAAGACACACTTCTTCAGATTTAACCGTAGTTTGTATTTCTTCACCCTTTCTAGGAACCTGTCTAAGGCTTCAAAGTGAGCTCTCGAGTCTCGGATTTGACCATGATATCATCTACATAAACTTTTATCTCCTTATGCATCTTGTCATGAAACAGTGTCATCGTCATTCGTTGGTAAGTGGGCCCTACATTCTTCAATATGAAGGATATCAACTTGTAACAACAGGTTCCCAATTCTGTAATGAAGGATATCTTCATCTTATCTTCATTGGCCATCATTATCTGGTTGTATCCAGAAAACCTATCTACGAAAGAAAACATTACACTAGCAACAGCACTGTCCACCAACATATCGATGTGAGGCAAAGGGAAATCATCCTTCAGTGAAGCCTTATTCAACACACATTCAGACCCTTCCATCCTTCTTTGATGCTAGCACAATATTGACTAACCATTCTAGATATTTCACCACTTCTAAAAACTTAGCTTCAATTTGCTTAGAGACTTTCTCTTTGATTTTTCGGCCCACTATGATCTTGTCCCTCTCAGTGTTTGCTTGACCAACTTCATGTGCGGATAGGTTGGAATTGCATGCTCAGCAATGCTGTTTTTGATTCTAGGCATGTCATCATATGACAAGGCGATGACTTCTTCATGTTTCTTTAGTAATTTTTCAAATCTCTCTCTCTCTCTCTCTCTCTCTCTCTCTTTTCAGGAGTTGTATCAAGTGCAAAGCATATATTCTTAGGTTTTCGATTATATCAAGATTAACATCATGAGGTTGAATGGCACGAATGTCAAATATGCTAGTGAAATGCAAATCATGATGCATAATACCATTAGGAAAGACATCACACAAGTAAGCAAATTGATTCTTTATTGCAACAAATTTAGGAACATAAACAATGCCCTCTTGTTCGAAGGGGTTAGGAACAAACACATCTTCATAAGTTAGGAACAAACACATCTTCATAAGATACATCTTTGATTCCTTCTTCAATGAAAGCAACAAAGCTGATGGATGAGTCCATTTACGGTGCTTGATCTTAAGGCTACTCTTCCTTGTTGGTCATCTTTTTCATTTCTCTAACCAAGTCATTCCGCTTGGAGACTCCTGCCTGAAGGATATCTTTAAAGATCTCAAATTCGGGCTTCAACATTCCCTTAAAGACCCATAGTTTAGCAACTCCCAAATACCTCGTATCTTGGGCTTTGACAAACCGGATGAATCTCCAATATTGCTTCACAAATCCAAACTCCTCCCAATCTTCTCGAACTCTCTTAGGGAGGTCATGATACCATGCTACCGCATCATCTTCTAAGGATAACATGAAATACTTCAATATATGGTCATTTGTCAAAGGAGTAGTAGCCATGATAGCTGCATATTGACTCAAGTGTGTCTTTGGATTGCCCTCTTTGTTAAACTTGGGCAAGTCCAATAGATGAAACTTTGGAGGCAAGTCTTTGTCTTCAATGAGTAGTATATCATCTCCAAGTCCTCGATCCCTTTCAACCCCTTCTTCTTCAAGAGAGATTGGACCTTTTCCATATCTTTGGCCAATTGCTTAACCGATTTAGGTTCTTCCTGGTTAACTGGGCTTTTCCCCTTGTCTCTGCCTTGGCTTGTCTCATCATTTTCACCATTATTACCCTCAAGTGGAGATTGGTTCATATAGTTGGGCCCATTCTATAGAGTTTCAACGAGTTGGGCCACTTTTTGTTCAAGCACGGTGATGTCATCTCTCACCTGAGCCCCTTCAGCATTGTTATTGTTGGTTGCAACAATTTCGTCATTTGGTTCTTCTTACCTTGTCAAATGAACACCTCGTGTAACTCAGGCTATGATGTTTACAAAATAAAGGTGCTAATACCATGCATGCATACATGTATGCATGATATGATGCATGCTCATACAAGGGCATAGACACACTTTTAGCCTTCTAGCTATATTTCTCCCACACATGTGAGGTCGAGTCTTTTTTCCTAGGATCTTTGGCCTTATTCCCAAGTCATCATCATAGGATGTGGGAATGTGAGATTCTCTCTCCTATTTCTAACATTCATGTTGATGTTTGGATTCTCCATGATTATTTTAACATGGCTTCTAAACGTCATGATAACCTTAACTCGTGGCACATGTCCTCATTTTATTATTATGGGTGACTTGACATGTGACATTTGCTTATGGTTCCATGAGGTTTGAGTCAATATTATTGTAATCATGGGGACCTTACATCCATAAACACGTATCTCAACATGGGTTTTAGATATTCATCCTATTGGAAGTTTCTAAAGTCGTCTATATGGGCTTAAGTCTCAATGGTCCAATGGTCCAGGCTCCTTCGAGTGAGAGATGTCCTTTTGAGCCAATCTCATTTTATATTAATTTAATGGTACGTGCTCAAAGGTGGTGACACCGACATGAGTCATCTAGGGTCAAATGGAGCCAAAGACTTCTCATGCCAATGCCAGATGACTAGTTTAGGCAATTCGTGTTAATTATGTGCAAATGTGTAGTGATTCAAGGACTCATTATACCAACATGAGTTGTTAGGATTTGGTATCCCCATTAGAATCAACTCTTTTGTCCCCAGTAGAGTCGTGACTGTGAATGGGGCTTTCATCCTACTAGATCATTTATGACCATGACACTATGTCAAAGCCTCTTTTAAAAAATAAGGGAACCCAAACGAACCATGGGAACATATGGAGAATAGAGTCGTCATCCAATTATTCAATTGGGAATAAATGGGGGTAATCTGATCCCTCACTTTGGGACCTAAACGACCATCATCCCTCTAAAGATGGGTTCAAGAAGTTAGATATGGTTTCTATCATGGCAATTACTAGTCTAGCACAATTCAATATTAATTCATGGCAATTCTAGCCTAATCATAGTTATCATGGCATATTCTAGCCTAATTCAAGCAATCAATATCAATCATAGCTACTATAGCTCAAACAAGACATCCAAGGGGAAAATGGTAATTCTTACCTATTTTGTGCTATTTCCTAGCATGTATCAAAGCAAAAATAATTCTTTCTTAGCATGATTCTAATTATGTGCTTGATGCGTTCGAAACTAGCAAGTATACTAGTCGCACAAGTAATAAAGTGATAAGTAAGATATCGTTCCCACGAGGATTGATTCTAATTGAATTTGTTATTTCCAGCAACAATTAACTAAATGGGGGGTTTTGTTAGTTGATTAACTAGATGAAAAACTGAATACGACAATAATTAATGAATAACACAATACAAATTTAAACAGATTGAAAAATCAATGAGAGAAACCTGGTTAAGGGATCCTTCTCGACCATAAGATATGGATTGCGAATTAATTGTAGAATTGTCATCCAATTACACCATTGAAATTATCAACCGTAGATAACAACAAGCTCTGTTATCCCAATCTTTCCTTACTTTGTTGTTAAATAAAACAGGCTCTTTATTTAATCTCTATCCATTAAACAACCTAGAACAAGCTCTCTAAATTTAATTCAATGGATGCATTACGATAAGAAAGATAGGTTGATCTAAGCAATAAACACACAAGCTCGGATTATTTAACTTAGGTTGTATTCTCCAATTGCAATCTCTGATCACAATTTTGCTACTAAGGATTAGAAATTCAAGACAATTACGGATCAAGATTTCTAGTCTAGCAATAGACAACAACCAGATTATATTCAGTTGGCCATTCGAAATACAATCCAGCAAGCAATCATAAGCATTAGATATAGGAAAATACAAGCAAATTCAATTAGAGAATTGGATAATAACTTCTTGCACAATCAACTACAAAAACCATATCAGGGGCTTTGAAATCACCCTCAACCAATTCAGATTCAGTTACACATATTTAAGAACGTGGTAAATACAATACAACATGGAGACATTCCAGAAAATGAAAGGGAAGGGAAAAACTTAGCAAATTTGATGTAATTCTCTTTGGATTGTAGTTCTTCCTCTTTCCAAGCTTCCTTTCTCCTTCAAGAACTCTAGGAGATGAAAGAATTCCAGAGCTGCAGCCTCCACCACGTTCTCCCCTCTTCAAGTTATCAAAATAAAACCCTAAAATGTGTTTATATACTCCGCTACAGTAGCATGCTACAGTGTCCCGTATTATACATGCTACAGAGATTTGTGAAATTATATTTCTACACTTCTCATACTGTTTTGATTATAACTTTTGGTACATTGAATGAATTCATGAACCGTAAATTTCTCTAGAAAATAGACTTCGAGAGCTTTCCAACGGTATACAACATGTCATCGGGTTCATTGTATATCAATACAATTAAATCCGAGAAGATGGTTGACTAGCAGAGGTGAAAATGAAGGGTTTTACTCCATTTTTGTGCAAGTTGCTCCAAAACTCCTACAAACATCAAAACCACACAAAAACATAAAAATACCAAGGAATATAGCAAAGAAATATAGACGAATTGATATGAAAGTAATACATAAATAAACACCTATCAGTGCTCCTATGCATGATTATAAGCATTCGCAAAAATAAATTCCTAAACATGATTCTATAAGAGAAAAGATAGCAGGCTTACCTTGACACGCTTATTCATCTTGCAAAACAAATGAATGGTTAAGCAATTCACAAAATCCTAGCATACTTCTATGCATCAAAATAAATCCTAGACTTGCTTATTGTAAGCATAAACTAACCTAAACATACTTAGTTCTAAGCAGAAAAAATAAAAGAGAAATTAGTAGAGAGGAGAGAATTTTGCTTTCAAGACTTACCCTTTCCGGGTTTATAGCAATAGAATGCCTGAAAACTTTAGACTAGAAAAGACTTGTCAAATTCTCAAACGTGTCTTCAAGAGAAAGAAGAAAGAATTATTTCCAAATTCGGTGCGTGGAAAAGTGAGCCAAGGGGTGGTTTACGTAGGTGAGGGATGGATTTCAAAACGGAATCAAAATATACTCAAAAAGGATGGTTTTAATTGAAAATTTTCAAAAATAAATGACAAACAGCCAAGCGGCTATCATCAAATCGTCAGGCAATAGTCAAATAGTCGACCGACTATCATTCAACAGCTAGACAGTTGTTTGGTGGCCGACAGGCCATTGGTTAATAGTCGGGGGGCTTTTTGACAACCAACTGGGTGTTTTCTATTTGGCCCTTCCTATTTTGTCCTTTTGTAGTGTGGTCCCTTCAAACCTTGTCCATTTGATCGCACCAAACTTCTCAAATTAAACTTTGATTTACAATCCATAAATTCCTGCAAAAATTAGACATACGTAGCTTCACAACAGTATATGACTCACTATCAGATTCTTCCTGGGTTAATTTCTATGAATTTTTTAAGTCATATGTTAGTTTTTGAGACCTTTCATAAATTCCTTCTTGCCTTTCCTTTCTTGGCCTCTAAAGACATCTTGTTCATTTTCTTTGCTTGAAATTCATCCTCATTCCTTCATCAAGCCTCAAAAATTCAGCGTCTACACCAATAGTCACTCGATTGTTGTCCCCTTATTTTTGAAAAGTTTCGAGTCCAACCTTCTTTATTTTTGTTTTTCTTCTTCCTTTATCAACTCAACCGCTCTCTTATATAAACACCCCCTCTCCTCACTTCTCAAGACATCAACTTAATCTCTTCTCCTTCAAAGACACACTTGAGAAATCAAAGAGCCTTTTCTAGCTTAAAGTTTTCAAGCATTTTATATTGCTCTGAATCTGGAAAGGATACATCTTGAGAGCAGTTTTCTCTTCTCCCTCCTATTTTCTTATTTATTTTTCTTGCTTAAAATTATGCATGTTTAGGATTGCTTGCACTTAGAATTAGCATGTTTAGGATTTATTTTGATGCTTAGAAGTATGATTAGGATTTTATAGAATTGTTTAATCCTTTGTTTGTTTTGCAAGGTGGAAATGCATGTTAGGCAAAATCTGCTTTCCTTTCCTTATTAGATTCATGATTAGGAATTTATTGTCTTCGCGAATGCTTGGAATCATGCTTAGGAGCACATGCCCAAAATCATGCTTAAGAGCACATGAATAGAATCATGTTAGAAAAACTTACGATTGCTTTAAAGTTTGCAAGAAAATAACATAGAATAAGTGTGAATTACCTTAATTGCCCCGTTAATGCTTAGATTAAGCTATAATAGCTTTGTTTGATTTTGATTGATTGAATTAGACTAGAAATACCATCCTTGGACTAGAAATGCCATTATTCACTATGAATTGATATGAACTATGCGAAATAGCAATAGGTAGAACCACCATGATAGAATGATCAAATCTAGGCTAGAATGCCATGATTCTAGATTATGGCTTTGTTCAGATTGATTGATTATGAATGTGTGGATATATTATGAATGTATCATGTTTAGAAGTGTTATTGTATGATACCCTGAAGAGGTGGTGGACTTACATTGATGGTGAGGGACCATCACTTAGAATAATTGAATGAATATTTGAATGATGTCATTAAACAAGCTTAATACACATTGAATAGACTCACATATGGTGGTGTGGAATTCATCATCTATTGGTTTCGAATTGATTATTGAATGTATGTTCATATGAATGTATGGAATATTTTATTTGAAGTATTTAAAGTAGAATTATTTTATTTTATTATTGAAGAACAAGTAATGTAATCTTCTTCCCTTCCCCTCGTGTTTGACAAAAATGTAATCCACTCTCCTCCCTCTTTATTTGTATGAATATACAATTGCCATTGATTGAATAATCACCTCACATGCTCGATAAGGATAAAAATAGAAACATGTCTAAAATGAACATCTTAGGCAGGCTATGTAATAACATGAGCTATTTTAATTTGGTATACCCTAGTGGAGGTTGGATTTTAATTTGGACGAAGTGCATGGCTCGTACCTAACTTCCAGAACCTATCTCTAAAGAGATGATGGTAGTTTAAGTCCTGAAGCGAGGGATTGGATTACCTCCATTCTTTTCTAATTGAATAATTGGGTGGCGACTCCATTTCTCCAGACGTGCTTATGGCTCGTTTGTGTTCCTTTAAGTCTCAAAAGAGGCTTTGACGCAGTGTCATGGCCATAAATGCTTGATGGGATTAAAGCCCTGTTCACAGTGGCGACTCTACCAGGGATAAGATAAGTTGATTTCAATTGGGATACCAAATTCTAATACCTCATGTTGATATTTTGAGTCCTTGCATCACTACGCTTTTGCAAGCAATTAGCACGAGCTGTCTAAACTAGTTGTGTGGCATTGGCATGAAGAGTCTTTGACTCAATTCAACCCTTAGACGACTCATGTTAGTGTTACCACATTTGAGCATGTTACCATTGAATTGGTATAAAAAGATATTGGCCCAAAGGGACATCTCTCAGTCATAGGAACCCAGATCGTTAAACCTTTAAGACTCAAGCCCATGTAGACGCCTCTTCAAATTTCTAATAGGATGAATATCCAAAACCCATGTTGAAATACATGTTTACGAATGTAAATTCCCTATGACTAGAATAACTCTAATTCAACCTCATGAAACCATGAATAAATGGCACATGTTAAATCACCCATGAAAATAATATGGGGACATATGCCACAAATTGGGGTTATCATGATGTTTGGAAGCCATGTTACGATAATCATGGAGATTCCAACATCAACATGTTTATTAGAATTAGGTGAGAGAATCTCGCATTCCCACATCCCATTACAATGACTTGGGAATAAGGCCAAATAACCAAGGAATAGAGACTCGACTTTACATGTGTAGGGGAGATAAGGTTGGAAAGTTGAAAGTGTGTCTATGCCCTTGTATAAGCCTGCATTAAATCATGCATACATGCATGCATGCATGGCATTAACACCTTTGTTTTGTAGCCATCATAGCTTGCATTAGACAAGATGGCCAAGCAAAAAGAAGAAATAGGACAACGAGGGGCTCAAGTCATGGAGATTTTGAGAGAAGTAGGTGAGATAATTACAACTGCAATAGTCAATCAATACGAGAGGATCAGTGAGATGAGTACGAACATAGAAGCATTGAACAACCAAGTGGCCCAGTTGACAGAGTTTTTTGCCCAGAGACTTGCTTTACCTTTAATACCACTTCGATCATCACAAACTTTGATAGCTAAAAGAAGCTTAAAGGGACCCAATGGTTAACAAATCATCCAAGGAAGTTTAGTCAATTAAGACGACCCTTGTCTGAAATATTCGAAGAACTTTGTGCCTAATTAGTGTTACTCCCTAGTATCAAAACCTCTTTAGAATCCTCATCCAACCAATCATAAGGATGATGAATATTGTGCTTTTCACCAACTGATTGGCCACGTTACCAACAAATGTAATCACCTCCGCCATGAGATCTGAGACTTGATTGATAAAGGCCAGATTCCTGACCCAAAATTACAAGAACCCAACACAAGAAGTAACCTATTGTCCAATCATAACCAGATACCTCCTCCAATGACCAACATGATTGGGGTCGGGCTTGATCGAAGAGCAAGTCATGAATTCGTTTGAGGAGAGTAGATATGGCGAGGTTAAGAGAGCCAAAAGAAGGGAGAAGTCCAAGCTTAAACAATAAGATGGATCCATTAGAAAGGTGGTCATGAAGAAGAAGCCCAAGTTCGAAGAGCCTAAAGAAGAAAAAACCCGAGCGATCATTGAAAGGGTGAAAGATGAGCCCATTCCTTTGGCAACCCAAATTTTCACCAAGAAGGGTGGATAGGCCAACATTGCTGTAAAATGAGTCAAACAAAATTTGGAACCCAAATTTATGCACTTCAGTGACCAAGAGAAGGAGGAGCCATAAAAAGAAGAAAAAGAAGAAGTTGAGGTAGAAGAAGAAGAGACCTCAAGCACATCATCAAGTGCCTTTGCTAAGAAGTAGATAGCTAGAAAAGGGGCTAGAAGAGGCCCACCACCTAGAAGACTCAAGGTGAACAAGGGTAGTGATGCTAAGAAAGGGACGAGAGTTGAGAGCCTTGTGAAAAGAGAGAGTTTACCTAGAAGTTACGAAGAAGTTAGAGTCATGGGAATATAGGATGATATTCCCAAAGTCAAGACCCTTCAAAACTTTTGGGCTGACTTTATTAGTGATGAAGAGGAAGCAGTGAGAGCTGAGGGAGAAAAACTTAAGGGTAAGAGTGAGAATATCCAAGGAGTGACAAGGAAGGGTAGATTTTACCATAAGAAGGAAAGGCGAAACCAATTGAGAAGAATATAAGGGTAAAAGTTACCAAGGAAGAAACCAAGGAAGAGGAAGACTAAGTCATAAAGCAATTGAAGAAAACCCAAGCAAATGCTATCATTTGAGACTTGTTGATCTCACCACAAAAGCATAGAGAAGCCATGGCGAAGGCTTTGACAGAGGTAGACATACCAATGGTTGCTACTCCAAATGAGATGTTGGCTACTGTGATTGGAAAAGAACCCAAAAAGGTAAATGAGAGGGGTGTGATCACCTTTATCGACGATGATTTACCCTTCGGAGGAAGAAACCACAACAAGCCATTATACATCACCGCTCTTCAATAACAAATGACCCACCTCATTAAAGTTCTATGAAAGGGGCCTAGTTGCATGAACCAACCTCCACCTGAAGGAAATACGGGTGATGAGGGAGAGACTAGCCAAGAAAGAGATAGGGAGAAGCCAAAATCAGTCAGGTAGTTGTCCAAAGACATGGAGAAGGTCCAATCCCTCTTGAAGAAGAAGGGGCTGAAAGTGGTTGAAGACTTAGACGATATCTTGCTCATTGGGGAGAATGATTTGTCTCTAAAATTTTGCTTACCAGACTTGCCCAAGTCCCATAGAGAGGGCAATCTAAAGACTCATTTGAAGCAGTATGCTGCTGTCATGGCCACCACTTCTTTGTTGAAGGAGTACATCTTGAAATACTTTATGCTTCCATTATAAGATGATGTAGTAGTGTAGTACCATGATCTTCCCAAAAGAATCTAAGAAGATTAGGAAGAGCTATCCGAACAGTTTGTAGAGCAGTTTCGCCAAAACACCCAATTGGGGGTAACCTTGAGGATTTGGAAACGACACGCCAAAAGCCTAATAAAACTTTTTCTGAATACTTGGTCCATTAGAGGGCTACAGCTGCCAAGATGACCACAAGACTCGCAGAGAAGGACCAGGTCCGTATGGTGATAAATTAAGCCCTGCCTTTATCAGTGATAGACTTGCAGGGTTCCCTATCATAATATTTGAAGACTTGTATGATTCGGGCATCCAAATAGAAGTTATGGGGGCCAGGCATAAGCGAAGCAACAATAGAAATCAAGGGTAGTATGACCAATCTAGTAGATCAGGCAATGAGAATGCACAAGTGCGTGCTCAATAAAAGAGTTGATCGATAATAGGAGAATCCTTGACCTAGAGAAAGAAATGATGTTTTGTCATAAGAATGATACGAGGGTTGTGATGATTACTGATGAAATCGTGATACTCATTGAAAATAGATTTTTATAATACATGAGATTACGTTGTTTACATGCTTGACTCCTTTTACCAAATAAGGTTCATTTTTTATTCTTCAACATTTGAGCACAATAGCCATGAATATGGAACTATAAATCACTTTGAGAAACTTTATATGAATAGGGCTTTGTATTGAGATTTTATAAGATTCTAGAACCCATTTGATCACCACTTAAGGCAAAATCCTAGGCTTCATAACATTAGGCAATTGATTTAGGCATTCTTTGGATCGATTGAGCCTTTCAAGCCCACCTATGCTCACTTCATTGTCACTTATGCACTTGTGAACGAGGCATTCATCCTACTAGAGTATTAGTGCTCATGATATTGTGTCAAAGCCTCTTTCGAGACTTAAGGGAACACAAATGAGCCATGGGCATGTTTGGAGAAAGGAGTCACCACCTAATTATTCAATTGGGACTGAATGGGGGCAATTTGATCGTTCGCTTTAGGACCTAAACTACTCTTATGCAAACATTCATGCAAAGAAAGAGGGAGGAGAATAGAGTTACAATTCCTTTCAGACATAGGGAAAGGGGAGAGGATTACAACAATTGTTATTCAACAATAAAGCAAATTCTACTTTAATACTCCAAATATCTCATTCGTACATACAATCCATTGCATATATCATAGGCATTCAAATCGAGACTCGATAGATAATCGATTCCTCACCATCATTTGTGAGTCCATTCAATGTCTATCAAGTCTCTACATACATATTCACGTTAAGTGATGGTCCCTCACCATCAATATAAGTCTACGACCACTTCATGGCATCATACAATTACACTTCTAAACATGGCATATTCACAGCATATATTCATAAATCAATTAATTGAATATAAAGCCATAATCTAATATCATAGCATTTCAGCTTAGATTTTGATAAATTCTATCTTGGCAATTCTACCTATTTCTTATTCTAACATTATTCATATCATGTATCATCATGGCATTTCTAGCCTAAAGCATAGCTTTTGTGGCATATTCTAGCCTAATTCATTGCATTCATGGCATATTCCAGCCTAATTCAAACAACCATCAATCATAGCTCTCAAAGGCAAAATGGTAATTCTACCTATTCTATGCTATTTCCTAGCATTCATCAAAGCAAGTAAATTTTCTTACCATAATTCTAATCATGTGCTCTTAAGCATGATTCTACGCATTCGTAAAGAAAATAAATTCCTAAACATGATTCTAAAAGAGGAAAGTTTGTAGATTTACCTCGACATGCTTATCCATCTTGCAAAACAAATTGGGTTAGAAAAATTCACAATATTCCTGATCATGCTCCTAAGCACAAAAATAAAATCCTAAACATGCTTTTTCTAAGCAAGAAAAATAAAAGAGAAAATAGGAGGGAGAAGAGAATTCTGCTCTCAAGACATTCCATTTCTAGGTTTAGAGCAATAGAACGACTAAAAAACTTATACTGGAAAAACACTTCTCGAATTCTCAAGCGTGTCTTCAAGAGGGAGAAAGATGATTGCATTTGACAATCGATATGTCTTGCAAAGTGAGAGGAGGGGGTTTATATAGGAGAGGGATGTAGATGAAAAAGGAAGTTTTTCGAGCTAACTTTCAAAAAAAACCCAACAAGGGCCGGGTGACCATCCTTAGATAGTCGGGCAGCCATATGATAGATGGCCAACCATTAGCCAATAGTGGGATGGCTATCAGAGGGCCGCGTGGCGGTCTGATGGTGTACTGGTCAATTTCTCGTAGCCCCTTTCCTTTTTTGTCAGCTTTCAATGTAGTACCTTCAGACCTTCATTCCTTCGATCACGCATAACATCTTGAGCTCAACTCTGATTTGTAATATATAAATTTTTATGAAAACTCAACATCTAGAACTTCACAAAGATATATGATTTATCATTAGATTCCTGCTAAATTAATTTTTGTGATTTTTCAAATTCACATGTCAATTTTCGATGCCTTTCACCAACTTCTTCTCACCCTTCTCTCCTTAATGTTCAAGGGCATTTCAGTTCTTTTAATTGTTCAACATTTATCTTCATTCTATCATCGAGCCTAAAAAATTTAGTGTCTACAGCTTACCCCCTACTTAAGAGAGGTATTCAAGACACAAAGTCAAAAAAGTACGCTTACTTCATCTTTCTTTCTTCCATCTCAACATCTTCGACTTTGTCCTCCTTCTTTTAGACTTTCTCATCATCTCTCTCTCTTCTTCTATTCCCATAAAAAGGTGCACCCATTCAGTGCTAATATTCTCTTCTAAGGGTGGATGTACCCGTTCAAGGGCTAATGTACCTATCTAAGGGCGAATATGCCCGTTCGAAGGCCGATGTGCCTATCCAAGGGTTGATGTGCCTATCCAAGGCGGGTGTGCCCATCTAAAGGCAAATGTGCCTATCTAAGGCAAATGTGCCTATTCAAGGGCTGAGGTGCCCTTCTAAGGATAAACATGCCTATCTAAGGCGAGTTTGCCCATCTAAGGCAGATGTCCCTATTCAAGGGCTAATATGACTCTCTAAGAGTAGATGTACCCATTCAAGGGTCAAGAAACATCCTTGTGATGCTTATAATAAAATACTCTTCGATGCACCTACTTGTTAGGGTTTCTAACACTCTTCAATGCACCTACTTCTTAGGGTTTGGTAACACTCTTCAATGCGCCTATTCTAAGGACTTCAAACACTTTTAAGTGCACCTTCTTCTTAGGGCTTTCAACACTCTTTAGTGCGCTTCTTCTCAGGGCTTGTGCTTATTCCAAGGGCTTAAAACACTCTTAAGTGCACCTACTTCTTCAGGTTTTCAACACTTTTCATTGCGCCTCTTCCTAGGGCTTGTGCCTATTCTAAGGGCTTAAAACACTCTTAAGTGCACCTACTTCTTAGGGTTTTAAACACTCTCTAGTGCGTCTCTTCTTAGGGCTTGTGCCTATTCTAAGGGCTTAAAACACTCTTAAGTGCACCTACTTCTTAGGGCTTCCTTCTAATGCATGCCCATCGGGAACACTTATATCATGCACTACTTCACGGTCTTTAGACATTTTCATTCCTCGTACCTTCAACTAAGTATTATTGTTTATTCTTTGATCTCTTCAGACTTCGCATTTGCTGGGTTTTATGCCCCTCTTCTAAGCATTCCTTATGCTTTTTCTAGTCTTTATATTCATTGGGTTTCCTACCCTTCTTTCAAATTCTCTTGATTCTATTCTTTTTCTCTTCTGGTCCACTGGGGAAATCTCTTGAGTTTTGGCATCTTTCATTCTTGCATACATCATGCTCTTTATTGGGTCTCATTGAGACTATTGTGCTGCTTCTATTGGGTCTTATTTACATTGTCTTGCACATCGTGCTGCTTCTGTTGGGTTTCATCAAGACTAACTTGCACATCATGCTACTTCTCTTGGATCTTATCAAGACTATCTTACACATCATGCTGCTTATATTAGATCTTATCGAGACTAACTTGCACATCATGCTACTTCTATTGTATCTCCTCGAGACTGACTTGCACATCATGCTGCTTCTATTGGATCTCATTGAGACTAAGTTGCACATCATGCTATTTCTATTGAGTCTCATCAAGACTGACTTGCACATCGTGCTACTTTGATTGGGGTCTTATCGCGGCTGAGGTGCCTGATCCAAGTGACTTGCACATTGTGCTACTACTGTCACTATTCTTGAAGGTGTTGAGCCCACTTCCTTTACGGTTATGCTAGGTATTTTATATTGCATTGTAATTCTACTCGATTACTTTTGGATTGTATACTATTCTCAATTGTCCTTCCTATGAAAAAACATTTTATGTTTCATTTATGCATGATGTCTATCTTAATTATCTTTTCTAACTATATGCTTCTTGCTTGGATTAGACAAGTCGTCAAGAAAATGCTCATTTGGAGCAAGGGATCAAATGCCTTCAAGCTCAAGTTGCTGCTTCTTGATGCCAATGATGAGTGAGAACTGTCATCATCAGCTATTCTTTTTCCTTTCTACTTCACTTTAACACCTTCTAATGCCTCTTCTCATATTTCAACATGTTTGAGGTTTCTTCCAAGACTCTCTAGCCTCTATCGAGGCTTCTAAAGAATGACAACTGGAAGTAGCTCAAATCTAGTAGTCTCTATAATATAAAATTCCTTTAACACGTGAAGGTCAACATCCCCTTTCTTAAGGATTGCATGACCTTCTAGGAGTCTCATGATCATGTCTTTCGCTTCAATAGGTAAGAGCTTTACCCTTGCATGAGGAACTCTCTGCCATATTCATTTCTCACTCATTCAATTCTAATGCCATCGATGTCTTGCCAACTATTCGACTTTCTAATTTCTACCATGAGCATTTACACTAGAAGTGGTTGCGTGACATTGTTTTCTATCATGTCTTTACTTGAGATGATGGATAGGAGCACATCCGATTGGCTTCACCTTTCTTCAGTTCTTTCTTCCTACACAGTTTCTATTGGTCTCTCCAGATGGTCTTGGTGACCATTATCTTGTGATCATCATTTCTCAGATAGGCCTAGGTTTCACAACAGTTCCCTTAATTCTAGTTGAGACGTTGATAAAACTGGATTGGGTCAAGATTAATCCTTGTCAAAGTTTTGGTGGTAGTCTTTTGCTTCTTCAGGTTTTTCTTCTAACCCTAAATTTTACCGAAGCCGCCCTTTCAGGTTTTTGACTTAGCGGATTCAATCATTTTTCATTTCTTTATTTTTTTATGCTATAATTTTTGCCCAAGCCGCCCTCTTAATGTTTTCAACATAGCGAGCTTGCCCTAACTTCTGCCTCAGTTGCCCTTTCAGGTTTTCAACTCAGTAGGCTTTTTCTTCTTGTCTTTCATTCCCTAGCTTTTGCCTGAGCCACCCTCCCTGGGTTTTCAACTTAGTGGGATTTTTCTTCTTTTCTTTTATGCCTCAACTTTTGCCTAAGTTGCTCTTTCAGGTCTTCAGCTTAGCGGGCTTACCTTAATTTTTGCCTAAGCTGCCTCTTCAAGGTTTTCGACTTAGTAGGCTTTTATTTATTTTTCTTTTTTTCTTCACATTTGGCTACAAGATAGGTTGTCCATTCTAGCATCATTTTCTTGTACTTCCTCCAAGATGATTGAGATAATTCTATGTACCTTGGTTTTCAAGATGATTAGGGCAATTCTTTGCTCCCTTGCTTCTTTTCACTCCTTAAGATGAATGCCAATTCTTGTACCCCTTGTATGAAGAGTCTGGTATTGTCTTGAGGAATTTCTTCATCTAGCCATAAATTCATATTCCTTCTTCTTTGTAAACATCCATACTAGACAAAGTGGTTAACTTCTTCCATATATATTGCATCTTCACTGTTGTGGCACATTTGCTTCTTTGATACCCCTAACGGAAACTGTTGACAGATTTTCTTCTTTCTGACATGTTTTCAACGAACCCACCATCTTCGAATAACAAGTTGAAATGCTGTAAGTTGTGCATCAATTTAATTCACATTCAAATTCCTCGAAGATTTCTCAAATTCGATAGCTTAATGGTAATGCACAAACATCATGATTGTTCACAATTTTGACTCTACGTCCGAATTACTTCATTCAAGATTCCTTTTGTGTGTGTGTGTGTGTGTGTGTAGCCAATCAAACTTCAGTTGTTAAGACTCGGATAGCTTGATGCAAATAGAAATTAGTGATCAATCTCTAAAGACAGAAGGACTACCATAAGCCCGCTTTTCACCCCATTCTCCACTAATGTAGGCTCATCACAACATCAAGGATTATTAAGGCTTTATCAAGCTTCTAATGATAGTCTAGGGTCAAGGTATGATAAAGGAAACTATGAGGTTATCTTACCCATAATCATACAACGATTCTAGGTTTTAATTGGGAGCATCAACTTCTTCCATTTATATCCCAAACTTTGAGTTTTCACCCACTATTTTGCTTTGCTTTTGATTTCAAGTGGCTACACCCCTAAACTTTATGAGCAATGGGATTAGTGCTTTTCTTTTTCTTTTTCTTCTTTTTTCTGTTTTCCCTCCCATTCTTTTTGTTTTCTCCTTTTTGTTTTCTCTTTTTTCACTACAAGAAAATAGGCCTTTTACAACGAGCCTAAACCACGGTAAAAAGCCTTCTACGGTAGGCATACGGCGGTTTAAGCCCGTCGTATAAAATGGCACCGTAAAATCTCATTTTACTTTTTATCACGATTTCGACCCGCCATAAAAATGGTTTTACCACGGTCATAATAACCGCCATAGAAATTTGTAGTCTAGTATAATTTAACCGCGGGCACATGGCTTGCCGTAAAAAGGCTTTTGCAGCTTTCTTGCCTACCATAAATGATTATACCGCGGTCGCGATGACTGAAGTAAAAATTCGTGGTTTGACGTTTACCGCAGGTGTGTAGCCCACCATAAAAATTGCTTATTGTTGTCCCATGTTTAGTTTGTCATTAACTGCAGTCATTAGGCTGGCAATAAAAAAATGCTCAAGTCCCAGAACCCTTTTAACAATTTTTTTGAAATCTAGGCCTATAACCATTTTTTTAATCCATTTTTTTTTCTAATTAATTCAAATAATTCATCATACAAAAACATGAACCAATAAAATGATATTCCAATAAAAAATAAGAGTACAACATAGGAGTATATTCACATACACATAAATTAATAAGTTTTACGTTCACATACAACATAAAAGTACCAAGTTTATTTGTAATCAAGTACAAAATAAGTCTAGAAGTCTTATTCCCATTCAAGTTTTCATGTGAAAACCTGCACAAATAAAATGTAATAATTAGATGTCTTATTATTACTAAGTTCATTAGGGATGTTCAAATAAAAGTTATATGCCAAAATTTATTTATTACTGAGTAATGATAAATAACTTCATTTATACCTCATTCTCCTCCTCATTTGTTGCTACAGTATCTGCATTGACGTGATTTTGGTGGGCACTTGAAGCATCGAGAACTGAAACCTAAGACATTTTAAAAGGTTTAGAAAAACCTGTAATCCTAAATAGTTCCAAACAACACAAAATGCCATCCATCTTTAGACTCTGACTAATCCTATTTAGGCAAACAGTTCAACATTTCAAATTACTCTTATCATCTTCATATAATAGCTTTGATTTCAATTGCAAGTATACATGTATTTATATGTAAAGATAATTCTGCACTTTGCAGCTTAGATCAAGTCCTGACGCACATAAAAACCAAAAATTTAGTTTTTCTCTTCCTAGAAATCATATAGTTTAGTAAGGCACTACTTTTTTTTTTTGACCAGTATAAGCTTAGTAGAAAGCAAATTAGAAGTATAGCAGCACAAGACACATAATGCAAACAAGGTGGAAGCAAACTTGTCTACTAAGAACAAGATAAGAGCAAGGAAAAACAAATAAAATATGCACGAGGCACAATGTGTAGAGAAAATTCATGGATAGTCTCCCTAAGTCAGAATCCAATCATACATTAAGCTTTATAAGTTTTAGATTCAATCACAACAGTCAAGGTAACACTACAAATTCAACAAAGGACAATAATTAGTTTTGCACTAATTTCTAATAGATACACTTGCACAATTTGAATAATAGATAAAAGAGGAAAATAGAGGATGTGTGCAAACATAACACCCTTACCAACCTCGATTCAAATTGCATCAAAGTTTCCGTAAGATTTCAGCAAAACCCAAATTATTATAGCTAAAAATAGTAGTAAGACCTTTTCTTAACAATACAACTTTTTCATCATCAAGTTAAAGTTAAGTAAATACCTAAGGCCACGTAAGTGGTAGCAGCTCCTCTTCGATGTCTAGAAATTTCTGTTGCAGAAAGTTGTACAACTAAGTATTGTAGTCCTTCAATTCTTTGTTTTATACTCGCATTTCATGTAACTCTTGATGCAATTTCTCCACATCAACAAGTTGACATGAGCATTGACTTTTAATAACAGATGGGGATGGACTGTGGCCATATGTGCGGGCATAACTACGATGATCACATCCCATTACATATTGAAATACTGATTTTGCCGCTGCATATGTTTGTTGCACATTAGGTATTCTAGACATTCCTTCTTTTAATTGACTCTACAAAATGATGAGAATAAATTTAAATCAAGTGGTAAAAAAAAAGAGGATCGTGTAATCAATTTCATACAAAATGTATTAGGAAATAAGATAGTTTAAAAAACGTGCAATTATTTTGGCACTTTCATTATCAACCACATCTCCACCATTTGTAGTTCTAGTCTTGATAAACGCACTAATGCAATCAGTTTTTTCTCCACTCTTTGACATCTTAATAAAAAAAGAATTATTAGTTTATAATTGCAAATAAAGAAAGTTACAAATATACCGTGTTAACTATGATTGCAAAATCTCAAACAATTCATATGAATTTAGATGTAGTTAAAACTTACATTTTCTCTCTTTTTTGCAAAAGAAGTGCGACTAGTCCTATGAAGCGCAAACTGATGGGCACAATTTGCTTTATTTCTCTCTCCCTATTTTTGTAATATTAAAGAGCCAAAACAAACCAATAAATGTATAGTTTATACATATGAGATTTGTTAGGATGTTTTGGTGAAAACGATTATGTTAACAATGATTTAGATTACTTACTTGAGCTCCTTCGCTGCTCCATTAAGCAACCAAAATCTTCTAATGCTCTTCAATAATTTTTGGAGGAGTAAAGGCTAAACGTGCCTCATCCATCGGATATGGCTTGTAAAAGTCTCTCTTTACGCGAGCTTTCCAATCCCTCCAAAGTACTCCTATTGCTTTTAGACAATGAGGTCTATACTCATCCGGAACATCTATATTGTCTTACATTTACAGAAAGTACAATGGATTAGTGTAGTTAAACTAAATATATTTCAATTGATCAATTAGATGTAAATTCAGTACCTTTACTTCTTTCCAAATGGCATTTAATTCGTGCTCAGGCATGGTATTCCAACTAGTAAAAGTCAATGGAGCCATTGACCCATTCCTAGCTATAATGCCAAGTTGGGATGTAAACGTCTTTTTATTTGGACCAATTGGCTATCATGTACTATTGAAATCAACGTGTAACAATTGCCCTGATACCCACAATGGGTTGGTTCAAGTGGTGAAGCGGGCCAGGATGGAGTTGGTACAGCACCAATGGTGAAGTCCTGGGTTCGAGTCTCCACAATGGCCTCCTCCATGATTTAAGTGGAAGACCGTGACAGTGGGTTGTGGTTGCGCTAGTCTCCTCCGAGGACTAGTCGTGGTGCGCGTAAGCTGGCCCGAACACCTCGGTTACAAAAAAAAAAAAAATTGCCCTGATCCCCATTCAGCATTAGCATGAGTAGCCCCACGACCTTTTGTTACTTGCGATTACTCACCTAATCATATGAAATTTGTTTGACACTATAAATTAAAACATTTATGTAAAAATATTATCATTTATCTACAAACCTTGGTCTCCCGCATTCATCTGAGATTGGGAAGAAGAATGCCACATCCAAAAAAGGATTGTCTCCCAAGTATAGGAGTGTCGAAGTAATAAACCCGGTGAGACCGGGGTCGATCCACGAGGAAGGAGATTTTAGCGCTACAAATTATAGGCTAAGCAAACATGATATGGATGATTCGAAGAGATGGCAAGATAATATCAACAAATATGAGTAAAGAACAAGTTCTTAAATAATAAATAAGAATAATTAAAATACAAGAGAAATTAACACAATGATAATGAAAGCTAAGGTTAGGGGATCCGCCCTTGATATTTTGAATAAGGATAATTAGCCCATTTTAGTTATATGAATTATATTTGTTTTATTACCAATATTTATACCACTTCTTGTAAATGGGTTCAAGCACCCAATGTGCCAATCATCATATGTCTACAACAAATCAAGGTTCCTAACTAGATTCGTGTCGGTAAGGAAGAACCATACATCATCTAGAAAGGATCCAAGCATTTGATGTGCCAAGGATTGTCGACAATGGATCAAGACCTCTACTTTACGAGTGGTGTCAAGATTGATTAAGAAGTTAAATATAAATCATATTGAATAAACATTATAAGATTAAGATTATTAAGCACATATTAAGGGTTAGAGAATCCTTATTCTCATATCAAGGTTTTCACCCTTTCACCTTAGCAAAAGAGAAATTAGAAGAACATTATAATAGAAAGAAAATAAAATGCAAGAAAAAGGAAATTCATTAATAACATAAACACACAAAACACAATACAAGATCCTAGCCAAAGCCAAATTGTTCCAGCCAAGGCCAAGATGCCCTAATGGGTCACAAGGCACCTCTATTTATAGATACATCCAGGGGCAAATTTGTCAAATTACAAGGGCACAATTGTCAAATATTAGTTGTAAATATCTTTGACAATTGAGATCATTAGGCACCAACTTTGACCACCGATTTTGACATTGAAATATTGATCATTTTAATCATATGTCTTCATGAAAGTTTTATATATTTCTCTCAGCTTTCTAGAACATATTGATTTGCACAATTTGGATACGTATTTTGAGAGATACAATCCAAATACTAAGGCCTGGTCAGACTAGGCCGAGACTGTAGATAAGTTCACTTCAAGCCCAATTTTGGTCCACTAAAAGCCCGAATTTGATGATGCTTGTGAAATACAATCTTGTAGACAATTGAATCAGCTTTCCAAAACATTAAGAATTGTACCATTCTGATCTATAAATAGAGAGTTATGCCCATTTTACCGAACCTATAACAAAAGTAAAATTAAGAGGAAGTTAATGCCAAAGATGCAAAGACTACAAATATGCTTAAGTTGAGGAATTTAATGACACTATCAATACAATATGATAAACTAAGCTCTTATTAAACATACATATTTAAGTGTTCATCACACCCCCTAACTAGCTTATTGCTAATCCCTGGCAATTAAAGCGTTATTATTTAGAAGTGATTTATAGAATTTTACATCCAAGGTGGTCATTATTGCACTCTCATTGATTTTATCCAAATAAACAAACTCTCAACCAATTATTATTATTATTTTTTTTATGACTCATGTACCATTTGGTCAAGATATCTATAAACCTTCTTTTCGTGCTCAGTCAACACATGACTATGGGGCTTATTAGAAAGAAGCCATATCGGTTCTAATATTTGTTAAGGCTAACAACCGTAGGTAAGGGGCATTTATTCATTTTATATATATTTTTTTTCTTTTTTTTTTTTGAAGGAATGCATCTTTAACCCATGTAGCGAGCCTTAGGCTAATGACTCCCAGACTAGTTGGCCTTAGGGCATTAGGTGTTAAGACACCCCTTCGAGCTTAACGACTTGGGTTGCCGATGCTTTATTTTTGCTTAGAAACTTGTGGATAGTGCAATGTTCAATCCCATTAAGTTGTCTCCTTAATCCATGTAGCGAGCTTTGGGCCAATAGCTCCCAAACTAGTTGGTCTTAGGGTATTAGGTGTTGAGGCACCCCTCGGGCTTAATTGCTCAAATTAAGGAGGCTACGAGACCAAACTTATCCACAATTGCTTTCTCTCTCTTTTTTTTCACTTTTTTTTGTTTTGTTTTTTTTTTTTTGCTCTTTTTTTTGTTTTTTACACTTTCCCCTTCCTTTGTGTTGTTATCCTAAACAAATCAAAAGAACTCAAATATTACAACATTTCATTTCGCCACCCACAATCATGCATCAAGGTATGTGTGTGTGTGTGAAGAAAGGTTCATGAATACTTGCTTAATGAGTACATTGTTGACCCAGGTATGGCAACCCAAGAGGGGGGGTGAATTGGGTTTTTATTTATCAAAACGGATTTAGAAAACTTTTCTTGAAAGATCAAAATTAGTTCACTCTTTCTTTGAAAATAAAGGTGAAGAAGATGAAATTAGAATTTATCAAAGATGCAATCAAAAGAATAATAATGAACAATCACAAGTGCAAGTAAATGTAAAGAGGAAAGGGATAGAGAGAGTGCAAACTCAATTTACGTGGTTCGGCAAACCTTGCCTACGTCCACGGGCTCCTAGCTCCACGAGCTAAGCTTTCCACTAAGTTGTAGAAATCTTTACAACTTGCTTGATGAACAACCTCACCAAGACTTTTTCTTCAACCCTTGATAACACCACACCAAGAGTTCTTCTTGATGAACAACCTCACCAAGGCAACTTCCTTCAACTCTTGATAACACCACACCAAGAGTTCTTCTTGATGAACAACCTCACCAAGGCAACTTCCTTCAACTCTTGATAACACCACACCAAGAGTTCTTCTTGATGAACAACCTCACCAAGGCAACTTCCTTCAACCCTTGATAACACCACACCAAGAGTTCTTCTCAAGGATAACTATTATCCTTTACAATAATATCTCACTCTCACCACAATACAAGAACAAAGATAATTTTTACAACAAAAGTATAACTCTCTTCAAAGAGTAGATAGATAATATAAAAGCTCTCTAGACTTGATACTTCTCTTGCTTTTTGCTTGATAAAATGCGTCTCTTGCACTTCTTGTCTTACTGAATGCATGGGAGAAGGGCTCCTTTTATAGGCAAATGAGATGAACTTGAACAAGTGAAGACACCAACTCCAAATTTTCTACCCACCATAAAAACTGTAATTTTGTCTGCCATTTTTGTCAATGTTCTGTTTGAAATTTGAAAATCTGCAAAACATACAATATTTTCAAATTTGAATAAGCTTTCCAACGCATCAAGAATCAAGTCCTTTGAATATCTGTAGCTCAAGATATGGCCAAAAAACCATTCGGTGCTCATGTGACTTGATTTTTCCTCCATGTGTCAGTCCACCGAATTGAATGATAATTATGTCAGCCTTCCGTTTGAAATTTGAATTTCTTCAAAACATAAAAGATCTTCATATTTGAATACGCTTCCAAAACAGAAGATTCAAAGAAATTTGGATTATCTCTATCTTAAGATATGGCCCAAACCACCATTCGGTGCTTATGTGAGTTGATTTTTCTTCTCTGTGTCAGTCCACCGAAATGCATGTCAATTATGTCGGTCTTCCATTTGAAATTTGAATTTCTTCAAAACATATGAAATGTGCCTCATTATGTCCTCTTTCCAATGACACAAGAATCAAGTCATTTGATTTTTCTAGCTCAAGATATGTCCAAAAGAGTATTCGGTGCTCATGTCAGCTGCTTTCATTTGTCTTTTAACTTGCATGATGAATTGGACAACCTTGCACTTGAAATTTGAATTTCATTAAAACATATGAAATGCTATAAATTGAGTAAGCTTTCCAAAGACTCAAGAATCATGTCATTTGGATATTTGTCGAAATATATATGACCAATTGATTAAACATTGCTCATGTGTCACATTCCTTGAGTCAATCCTTGTTCTTAAACTTTGGTGCCTTTAACATGTAGTCTTCTCCTTAGCTTCAACACTTCAATTTAATAAGCCTCTTCTTGATTTTACAATTATTTCAATGATCTTACTCTTGCACATAAATAAACATGTTAGTAAATCTCAATTAATCAATGTGTATTGTTATCATCAAAATTATCATGTAGCCTTAGGGCTAATAATCTCCCCTTTTTTGATGATAAAAAACCATTGATTGCTTTAAAATATAATCTAAAATCAAGAATGAAAATAAAATCAATAATAAGCAAAAAGAATGGCACTTGTTATGAATATAAGCAATCCAACTCAACTATTTCTCCCCTTTTGTTATCATCAAAAAGATGTAATCAAATTAACTACTCCCCCTAAATATATTCTCCCCCTTAACATATGCTATCATATTAATGCAAAATTAAGACATATCCAACATGCCTAATTCTCTTCTAATTATGCTAAATCTATCTTGACTAAGGGGTTTAATAAAAACATCGGCTAATTGTTTATCGGTAGAAACAAATTCTAAAGAAATATTACCTTTTTGCACATGATCTCTAATAAAAGATGTCTAATCTCTATATGCTTAGTCCTAGAGGTTTGTATGGGATATTTTGCGAAAGTAAGTGGCACTGGTATTGTACATTTGATGGAATGTGATCAAATAACCACACACATAATTTTAAAAATTGTTTTTGTTTTTTCCAAAATCCAAAGAGATTGTGCACAACAACTTCCTACTACAATATACTCGGCTTCCGCGGTTGATAAGGCAACAGAATTTTGTTTTCTACTAAACCATGAGACTAATGCATGTCCTAGAAAATGGCAAGAGCCACTATGCTCTTTCTATCAAGAAGACTTCCAGCAAAGTCCGCATCCGAATAACTAATTAGATCAAAATTATCACACTTAGGATACCAAAGACCTAGATTTATGGTTCCAAGAAGATATCTAAATATCCTTTTGACAGCTTTAAGGTGAGATTCCTTTGGACAAGATTGAAATCTAGCACACATACACACACTAAACATAATATCAGGTCTACTAGCAGTTAAATACAAAAGAGAGCCAATCATACCTCGATATTTGTTACCTCAACATCTTTTCCTTTCTCATCTTTGTCAAGCTTGGTTAATGTACCCATAGGTGTGTTATATGTCCTTGAATTATCAATGCCAAACTTCTTGAGAAGATCTCTTGTGTATTTAGCTTGATTAATGAAGATCCCATCTATTGATTGCTTGATTTGAAGTCCAAGGAAGAAATTTAATTCTCCCATTAAGCTCATTTCAAATTCTTGTTGCATGCACTTGGAAAATTCCTCACACATAGAGACATTAGTAGCACCAATTATAATATCATCAACATAGATTTGAACAATTAATAAATCATCATTTTTTGTTTTAACAAAAAGAGTAGTATCAACTTTTTTCATTTCGAAACCAATATCAATGAGAAATTTGCTCAATCTATCATACCATGCTCTTGGTGCTTGTTTCAAGCCATAAAGTGCCTTTTGAGTTTGAAAACATGGTTTGGAAAATCATGATTTTGAAAACCAAGAGGTTGCTCTACATATACTTCCTCCATAATGTAACCATTTAAAAATGCACTTTTGACATACATTTGGTATAATGTAAAATTTTTATAACATGCAAATGCACACAACATTCTAATGGATTCTAATCTAGCAACCGGTGCAAAAGTTTCCTCATAATCAATACCTTCTTCTTGATTGTATCATTGAGCAACAAGTCTAGCTTCGTTTCTAATAATGGTGCCATTTTCATCTACTTTATTTCTAAAAATCCATTTAGTGCCTATAATAGAATGATTTTTAGGTCTAGGGACTAATTCCAAACTTGATTTCTCTCAAATTGATCAATTCTTCTTGATAGCCAAAATCCAATTTTCCTCATTTTTGACTTCTTTAAAAGATTTTGTTTCAAATTGAGAGACAAATGCAAAATGATTACAAAAGTTCCTAAAAGACGATCTAGTTCTCATACCTTATGATAGTTCACCAATAATGAGATCTCTAGGGTGAGCTTTTGCATACCTCCATTCCTTTGGTAATTCTTGGGAAGAATCATTTACTTCCTCAAGCTTTTCTTGTTCAAGTTGTAATTCATCTTGGCTCTTTTCATCAAGCCTTGATTCCTTTGTATTGCCTTTTATACTCAAACAAGATCATTCATCTAAAATTAACTTGAAGGACATCAAATTAGTAGTTTCATCAAATTCACACATGCATAGATTCTTTCAATAGTAAGAGCTGTTCTAGTAAAAACCTATACGCTTTACTGGTGGAGTAGCCCCACAAACATTCCCAACATGGTTGGGCATCAAATTTTTCAAGGTTATCTTTAGTGTTTAAAATAAAACATTTACATCCAAAAACTTTAAAAAATCCAATGTTGGGTTTTATTCCTTTCCAATGTTCATAAGGAGTTTTCTTTATTAAAGCTCTAACATGGACTCTATTGATTATAAAGCATGCGGTATTAACGGCTTCGGCCCAAAAATATTTTTGCAAATTATTTTCAAGCAACATGGTCCTAGCCATTTCTTGGATAGTCCTATTTTTCCTCTCAACAACACCATTTTGTTGTGGAGTTCTAGGTGAGGAAAAATTATATTCAAAACCATTTTCATCACAAAGATTTTCAAATGCAACATTGTCTACTTCACCACCATGATCACTCTAATGGACACAATAGAATAACCCTTTTTGATTTTGGACTCTTTTTGCAAATTTAAAAAAAAAAACTTGTGTAACCTCATTTTTAGTTTTCAAGAATAACACCCAAGTGAATCTTGAATAATCATCCACAATAACAAAAACATAATACTTTCCACCAAGGCTTTGAGTTCTTGATGGTCCAAATAAATCCAAAAGAAGTAATTGTAGAGGTTTATTTGTTGAAATAAATTTCTTTTGTTTAAAAGAAGTTCTCACTTGTTTTCCAAATTGACAAGCATTACAAATCTTATCCTTTTCAAATTTTATTCTTGGAAGACCATCAACTAAATCATTTTAGAAATTTTTGAAATTGTGTCCATGCTAGCATGACCTAATCTTCTATGCCATAACCAAGCATCATGATTAACAATGAAACAATTTTCTACATGATCATTAACATCAATATCAATTGTATAAATATTACCACATCTATTACCAACAAATAATGTCTTATTGTTAATAACATCCTTAATCACACATCTAGTAGGCTCAAAAGTAACAAAATATCCCTTATCACACAATTGACTAATGCTAATCAAATCATGTTTCAAACCATGAATAAGCAAAACATCTTAATAATAGGTGAAGAAGGGTTACCAATATCACCATGTCCGATTACCCTTCCTTTGGCATTATCACCGACGGTCACATATCCTCCTTTCTTCATGATTAATCTTGAAAATTTGGAGGCATCTCCGGTCATATGCCTTGAGCATCCACTATCTAAGTACCACTTGTGTTTGCCACTCCTTTGTCTCTACAATCAACATTCAAGGAGTAACTTTTTGGTACCCAAAAGATCTTGGGTCCTTGGGGGTATTTTGGTACTTTTGGAACCTCATATTGTTTCAAATTAATCTTTCTCTTAATACAGCAAGAATGCACTTTGTGTCATTTTCTTCTACAATAAGTACATGAATGATTAGGATTATTCCTAGAAGATGCATGGGCAAAATAATTTTTAAATTACTTTTGATTTTTATGAGTTTTATATCCTAAACCTCTTTTATCAAAAACACACCTTTGGTTTTGTAACATAGAATTCAAAGTTTTTGTGCTTTTTGTAAAACTATCAACAATATTTCTTAAGTCATTATTTTCCTTTTTCAAAATAGCATTTTGTTCTCCAATTTATCAAAATCCTTTTGTTTTAAAATGTCATTTTCAGTTTTTAATAAATGTATTTGACTTTCCAAACTTTCAAAATCTTTTTGCTTTAAAATTTCATTTTCATTTTCTAAAGCTTCATTTATTTCTAACACCTCTTCTAATTGAGATAACATGATTTTTGACTTCTTTTTGAAAGCATTGATTTTTGAATTTTGCTTATCAAACTTGCACATGTAAATTTTGGAATGCTTCAAGTAATTCATCATATGAAAGTTTAGGATCATAGTTTAGAATACTTACCTCATCTTCACTTAAAGC
>SNVD02012664.1:0-66695 GCA_013180625.2 Boswellia sacra | reverse complement strand
CGGCCTCGAGTTGGACTTCCTGGGGGCGATTGGAATGGGGCGAGGGCGAGCCGCGCGCGCCTCGCTCGTTCCGTGAAATTGGACCTGTCGTGTGCGTGTGCGCGTGCAGCCCGGCGGCCTCGCTCGCAGAGTGCGATCCGCCTGATTGGTGCGGGGGCGAGCTGACGCGTGCACGCAATCCGTGTAGCGTGCGCCCAGGCGGCCAGTCCGAATTGAGGTCTGCCCGGGCTCGAGGTTGCCGGACAATGGCCACGACGGCGACGGTCTGAATCGTCGTGGTAGTCGTCGGCGTCGTCGTCGTCGTCAGCCTGGCTGTTGTGTTGGCGGACGTGGTGCTCGCGGTCGTGCTCATGGCCGCCGACGCGCTCGCCATCGTCATTATCGTCGCGCGTCTTGCCACTCGCGGGGGCGCCGGGACTTTTCATCGGCGCCCTGACTTTTCTCGAGGCTCGCTCATGCCGCACCAGCTGGACGCTGGGCTTCGTGCTCGCGCCGGCTCGACCTTGCCTGTGGCTCTCTGCTGGCGGCCGGCGCCTCTGGTCGTGGACCAGAAATCTGCGCTAGGCATTTGAATCGATAGTCCGGGCTCGAGCTGGCCCTGCACTTTGGCCACTGAGACCACACACTGGGGCCCCATAGAGGCGCGTCTGCAACGGTCTGGATGCGCGCGCATGAAGCCGGCGTCGCGCACTCGTAGTCGTGGTGGCGCCCGCGCGCGACGTGCATTACTACCGCACTCTCTGCTGGGAACGAAAGTGTGCGATGTGCAGTCTCGAGTTGGCTCCTCACAAGCGCACCGAACGCGCGTCTAGAGCGGCCTCATCCCTTCCTTTGTCTCCGCCGACCTCGTTGTCGCCGCCCTCGTCGTCCTCGTCCTCGTCGCCGACCCAGCTGGCACCCCACTCGATCCATCGCCGCCAACAGACCAAATGATTCACGGCTAGATCCACACAGGAACAGGAAGACTCGCAAACAACCACTCAGAGACCTCGTCCATCTCATTGTCCTCGGCGCGACGTTCACCATCAAAGTGCATCACCACGACGCCACCACCAGCCGCCATAACAGCAGCACCAACAGCAACAACAACAACAACAACATCAACATTAACAACAAGAACAAAATCAACACCAGCGTCGGCGCAACCACTCACCTCGATTTCTTCGACGAGTTACAGCCTCAGGTTCAAGTGGACCCGAATGAGCACCCGAAGCCAACTTTGCTTACCTCAAACACCCCAACATGGGGCCAGGCGAAGAGCCCCAATAACAACAACCCAAGTGCTCGTTAATCGGCTATTTTTAGACGCCGCAAGATAACGTTTTCACTTCGACAACAAATGCCGTTAATCTCGCTCGCTATCTCGCCCATCTCCGCATCGGCCCCATACGCGCCAGTCGCATCCAACTCATAACGCACTGCCAGGGCTTCACAAGCATCACACCCCCATCACCAAGTCGCATTCACACCACCCCTCACCAGCTCTCATAGTTCACAATCATTGATATCAGCCTAACCTCACTTACACATTCTATCGGTGTCGGTTCAGCACGATCACAACAAACAACCTTTCACGCTCTATTGTTGATGGGCAACTCATAACATCATGAAACTTGTTGTTTCTCATCTTGTTATTACTTTTCCCACTACTTCTGCTGTTTAACACTGATTTTTATTAGCTTGCTGTCCCCCACCGCAAGATTCGCCACATCCGCTCGATGCCTGAGAATTAAGATCCATAAATCTAATATTGCTCACATGACAGCTACATCATTCAATCAACAAAGCTGACTATTACCCTCGACATCAATCAATCGATAATCATAGCGTTATTTTCAATTAGTGGATTGGTTCGACCTGTTGTGAGTGTGCTCATCATACGTGCGAACCACCGAGCTCAGCCACCTCTACACTCCCTATACATAACGAGCCCTAGATACTCCCTTTGCACCATCGACTCGCACCAATCAGAGTCTTATCGTCGACCCCCATGGTCACTATTATCAAGCACCTACAGTGATACGATATTTATCTAGGTGCTCTCTAATCTATCCATTTGTTAGAAGCCGGACCAAAGCAGACTAATCACTATAGCAATTCACACTATTTACACTCTCTTTATACACTAGCAATCTTTCAATACAGTGTTTTAACTCAATCTCGAGCGCGATTCAAGAGACTCACATTGTCATCTCTTTGAGACCAAACTCACCCTTGTTCCAAACATGTCTGAACCTCAAGCCAAAGGTCCTAATACCATCAGGGGTCAGCAGTTTAATGTGGGACCTAGGTATACAGATTTGGTTTATATCAGTGAAGGCGCTTATGGAGTTGTGGTATCAGCTCAAGATAATCGGATCAAACAAAGGGTTGCCATCAAGAAAATTTCACCATTTGATCATCAAACATATTGCCAAAGAACACTCAGGGAAATAAGAATATTGACCAGATTCAGCCATGAGAATATAATCGATATTCGGGACATTATCAGCGCACCATCAGTTGAGCTTATGCGTGATGTCTATATTGTCCAGACTAAGATGGATACAGATCTGCACCAAGTTATTAGAGCACAACAGCTGTCTGACGAGCACATATGTTATTTTCTATATCAGATGCTACGTGGTCTCAAATATATACACTCAGCCAATGTCCTACACAGGGATCTTAAGCCGAGCAACTTGTTGATAAACTCAAATTGCGACTTGAGGATATGCGACTTCGGCCTGGCACGAGTTGCCGCTCCGGAATTGGATAATGCCGCCCAACTCACAGAGTATGTGGCTACACGATGGTACCGAGCGCCAGAGATAATGTTGAACTCTCGAGGCTACTCAAAATCGATTGATGTCTGGTCAGTCGGTTGCATATTCGCTGAAATGATCTCTGGCCGGGCTCTATTTCCCGGTCGACACTATCTCCACCAACTACAGTTGATATTAGACGTTGTTGGCTCTCCATCTCTAGAACAACTTAGTTGGATCAGAAATCCTCGAGCTCGTGAATATCTAATGAGTTTAGAGCCATCCGATCGAAGACCCTGGACAGAACGATACCCAAATGGATCCCCCAGAGCGCTCGACCTATTAGATCGTATGTTAACTATGAATCCAAATGATAGAATAAGTGTTGAAGAGGCTCTGACTCACTCGTATTTCGACAGGTTTCATGATCCCGCCGATGAGCCGGTAGCTGAGCAACCTTTCGACGCTTCTATGGAGGTTGACGAGAATCTATCTATGAATGAACTCAAAATGTTGGTTTTTCAGGAAATTGAGGATTTTATTCGCAAACAGGGTTGAGTATGAATTGGTGAAGTCTTCCGAATAAACATCACTTAAATATGTATTCATCACAATGATCATAATGATAGTTTGAACATGATATCATATATAAATATATATATGGCAACAAGACTTGATACTACCATCAGAAATAAGTACTTTAGTTGCCCTGTGAGACAGAGGCTTCTATTTGATGGCCACTATCAGTCAGGGCGTTTCTGAGAGTTTCGTAAATTTTGACTTGATGCTCGGTCGGTAAAAGCATTATTTGTTGGAGTAACTTGGTGTGACTCGGAGCTCGAATGAAAGTCGATATATAGACGTTGGTGAAAGTTGCCATCAAGAACTGACAATCAAATCTGTCGACGATCCCCCCGTGTCCTGGTATTGTGTCACTAAAATCCTTAACCTTGAAAGCTCTCTTGAACCCACTCGCGAAGAATCCACCGAATGGGCCAACGACTGAGCTGAACAATGACAGTGCTAGAGAATGGAGTACGAAAGGGTATAGTTTCACAGTAGTTGGTAATTTGATGAAATAGAATAACTCTATAGCGTAGGTCCAACTTTTTGGCAAAACTCTATAATCAGTCAAGATGAATAGAGATGATGGCTTGCAATCGATTGTTTGTAGATGCAGCCCGTTCGCGTAGTCAACAGGACATATAAAATATTTGATCTGGCACATGAAATATGACAGAATTGCACTAAGGATAATAGTTGCGCAACCCCCACCGATGAACCCTTCCCATGTTTTTCTCGGAGACAGTTTGATGAGGGGAGTACGTCCACATAATGAACCAAAAACATATGCCATAACATCATTGCATATGATCATGGAGACCGGAACAATAAACCAGATCAATCCCTCAAACAGGTTCTGAATAATCAGATATGATTGAGTAACAAATATCAATAGTGTGATGTGAGTCCATGCAAACAACGAAAATTGGCGCATATAATATCGTTTCTCGAGGCTTAATACGAACCATATAAATCCAACTAAATACAGTGTGAACGATATGAAGCGATGGTAACTGATGAGGAAGAAGTCGAACAGTGATTCTCCAAATATGAAGTAGTTGCTCGCTAGTAGGAAGTACCAAGACAGTGATCTGAACCATTTGAGCCCATGAACCCGGTAGACTGAGTATCCGATCGCAATAATCTCTTGGAAACATTTAACTTGTATAACGAGAACTATACAGATGAGTGCTATAGGCCCTATCCAGATCAGTAAACCAAATAGGAAAACCATAATTAGGGTGAACAAAGCCCTAACTATGAAATTTGACATCTTCGACATTTTGATCGTTGTGTTACTCAGTGTCTATTCGAGATTTTGAGGAGAATGCGGGAACGAGACTTCCACTCTTAACCAGAATCCAGTCTTTCCACGAATGAATACTGGGATTCCACTCTAAATATATGACAAGTCTTGTTCATGTAACGGGCAGTGAATGGCGAGGGGTCTTAGCTTAGCGGATGTGCAATGCAGTTTTGGATTTTGACTTGATATATAAAGATCATTCGACCACTGAGGTTCCTCCAGAATGTTCACAATGTTATGTGCGGATATAGAATGAATCTTGAAGTAGCATCGGTCCTTCGGGAACCGAAGGGGAAGTATTGAGAAGAGGAGATAAAACCCCGAACCAGCTGTGGACAGCGCTCACAAAGCGCCCTGTGTGCCTTCTCGTGGAGAGGCAATGAGATATGTAGTTTCCGTGACTTTAGCTCCTCACACTGGCAGATGATTTGATGGAGTGGATGATGTTGATCGTCGCTGTCAGCATGCAATGTTGACAAAGTTGCGCCCGAGCGAGACAGAGGGCCCCGCTAATGGCTACAGTCTGTATAAGTGCGTGTGTATGTTAAATAGAGAGAAAATTGGTGACTGATCGTGAGTCTGTTTGTGTGATGTTCGTGTTGGCCTTATTCTAGGCCAATGAGCGTGTCAGAAAAAGTGATGAGCTTCGCCAATTAGCGTTTACTTGTCTTGTGGAGCATTTGCAGTGCGAATGGTGAGGCACATCTGGATGTTGTTGACAATAATCCGAATTCGAGCGAGTTTCTGAGACCACGTTCGACTGGTGACTTTATGGTGCTTGCAGAGGCTCTATAGTCAATCAATGGTATGGAGTGCGCCTTATGAGCGCTGAATGCTTTGGTAAGTAACAAATTGGTGGTTCACGCGTTGATTGGTGGCGCAATTGTCAGCGCCATGGCCATTGCAACAACGTTATCGAGACTCGAGGAAGTGAGAGCCACGTACGATCCCTCAGACTTGGTACTATTTGACTGGTCGAACTTTGAGAATCGCGTGGAGTTGTAACAAGTGTATGAGTTAGGACTTGGCCTTGGGATAAGTTTGCTCGTAGCGTCGCATGGAGCGCTAGTTAACACAGTGTGGTCGTGACAAAACAACAACAAGAGCGATGAGCTCGAGACGAAGCCTGAGAGGTGAGGTGTGCGAGCATCTCGTGCGAGCTCGAGGCCCGCTGCGAAGTTCACCAGACTGCAAGGCGGTGGTGTTGCAACTTGCACAGGACCGGCTAACACGTCCGATGCCAGCCACATTGGTCGCTGTCGCCGCAGCCGACCTGACGCCAGTCGTGCGCCGTTGCATTGGGTAGCACTCGTGCGCGCTTTGCGCAGTGCAGGAACGTCAGTCTAGTGCACAGTTATTTCGCGCGATGGCGGAGAACCAACAACAAAAGAGCTCACTGACAGAGCCGGTCCAAAAGTAGTGTCCACGCACAGCGCGGACCTGCAACCTAAGGGCAAACTCACCTTCCTGACGCACTTTATTGAGCAGAGTGCACTCAGAAAATCCAGTTACTTTATTGTGACCATCTCGCAGCCGTGCAAATGGACTCCTGAAACCGCTGTCCATTTTATTAGATTAGAATCATCACCAACACCAAGACGTAACTCTCTACTTAATTAATCATTCATATAATTTGAAATCAGCGTCGAGAATTAGCAAGTAATCTACTTGAGTAAGTCGCTCTTCGATCAAGATCCGGATCTGTTGATACGAATGCGCAACAGAAGATGACGACTCAATCTTTATAACAGTGAATCATACTTCGAAGAAGCAGTAGTTCGCTGATGAAATTAGTATTCTCATGATTTTATCGATAAGAAGATCAAGAGGCGTTTTTCTCGAAATCAATTGCCAGAATTAGTAAAATAGGCATCTCCTCAATTCCATCCAAGATGATCAATGTCAACGGCATCAAGAGAAATGCTAAGAATATCGTTAAAAAGTATTCAGACGCGCAAGTTAGAGTGCGTGAGGCCACGTCAAACGATCCATGGGGTCCGTCATCAACCATCATGGCCGAGATAGCGGATCTCACGTACAATGTTGTTGCCTTCTCAGAAATTATGCAAATGATCTGGAAACGTTTGAATGATCACGGGAAAAACTGGCGCCATGTATACAAAGCCCTGGTGCTTTTAGAATATTTGATCAAAACTGGAACTGAAAAAGTTGCTCAACAATGTGTAGAGAACATATTCGCGATCCAAACGCTTAGGGATTTTCACTACATGGAAGATAACAAGGATTATGGTATGAATATCAAAGAGAAGTCCAAAAAGTTGGTGATTTTGTTAAAGGATACCGAGAAACTCAAAGCCGAGAGAGCGAGGGCGCTTAAAGCGAAAGCTCGCCTGGCCGAGGCCATGTCCTCTGTCAGTAAAAATTCGCTAGGCGCAATGATGACCGCTAGCATCAATGGTGATAGTTCATCGATGGGAGGCAATGGCAACGAATCGAGTCCGCATCTTGAAGGTGGTTCATCCCCAACTGCAAATTTTCAAGGAACGAGGGCACCTGGATCCGATATTGACTCGGCAAGGCCTCATTCACTGAGTGAGGAAGAGCAACAGTTGCGACTAGCCTTAGCTCTAAGTAAAGAAGAAGCTGAGCAACAGGAGAAAACTAGAAAGCACGACGAATTGAGGTTGAAGATTGCTCTTGATGTCAGCAAGAAGAGTTCATCCAAATTAAACCCATCCCATGATGCCCCTTGTTTGATTGACGATTTCGGTGAACCATCGACATCCACGAACAATATCACGGACGGACTAGCGAGCTCACAGAATGATCAACCTTCTTCGACAAGCCAAGGCAAGAGCGCGATCGACGACCTGTTGGGGTTATCTATCCCTCCACCAAGCGATTCTACATCAAAATTGCCAACCCTGCCTATTCTCGAGACTCAATCAACACCTAGATCATTACAAACTTCTAATTATATCATGAGTTCTGCATTTCCCGAGCCACAAAATGACCCCTGGTCTTCAGACCCTTGGCAGCCAACATTATCAATACCACCGGTGTCACAGTATACGGCAACATTTCCCGCACAACAGTCGGCTGGCTATAATACCACATTGAACAACTTTCCTCCGTCACAGACCGCAATGTCAAATACCACAACAATAACCTCAGCAGCATCGCCATTCAGAACGATTCTGCCACCCCTGGATGGGGGAAACGGAGTCCTGAATGGCAACGGCAATAACAACCAGAGACCAATGTCGAAAAATCCTTTTGCAGATTAGCTCTGGCGCAAAATTCAATGCGGTTTCTCTAACAGGCTTAATTTGCGAGCGTCGCAACAAACCAATTGTACTCAACGCGAGCTAAGTTCAGAGGAAGTTGTATTAATAGAGAAGATCGCAAACCCCTAGCATGTTTATGGTAATACTTGCCTGCCGGCCGGTGAGTGAGAGAGCAAGCGAGACGATTTTGTGTGTGTTACATAGTGTTTCACTTTTTCTCACATACACTTTTGTAATGTTAAGCGGAAGATAGGTTCCACGAAAATCCAGACAAATCATATGTGCAATAGCTGACAACAGACAAGAACGAAACACAATCATAGGATAATAAATTGACGGAAGTGTTCAAATGATGAACACTAGACAGTTTCACAATCGGTAGAACTGGTTAGTGTGAAGCTCATTAAAAGTGTACCCCAGCACATCTCCTACCGGAATTTCTAGGGACTACCTCTTGAACTGTCATTTAGTACATCGGAGGTAGTCAAAAGAATTTTGGATATATGTTTTCCGTTCGGCTTGAAAAAATGCGCTTCAACTTGAATTCTCGTTCTGATCCTATCGAGCAGTATTCCCATAAGTGCTGTTGAGTTAGCTTGGCGTTATAAGCTTCAAACTCGAGATACAGGCCGATATTGGACAGCCATGGTGAATGGTTTCATGAGAGATCTTCTACTGACAGAAAAACCTTGCCAAATCACAGCTAGAGCCACCGCGGGCATTCGGCAGCCAGCACTCTGCTCTTTTCAATTAGAAGAATCTTTCAGTGGCTACTAAACTCGATTCAGTGCTTCAATCCTCGTCCGACAACTTTTGCCAGCTGGTACATGACACAATTTATCTATCGAAATCGCTATCAATTGCAAATGACTATCCAGCGCTACGGCCTCTTTGTGCACTGTTAACTTCGCTATTGGACTACAGCGCATGTTAACTTGGCTATGGAGATTTTGTACAGCGCATGTTAACTTGGCTATGGGCATTTTGTGCAGTGTACGTTAACTTCGCTATCGCTGTCCTACTTGTCGGCCGCCGCGCGCGACGACAATCCGCCCACTTCCGCCGCCACCGACGCTCACAAGAGCGCCCACTCGGAAGCTCCCGCTGGGAGGTGCCGACGCGCTCGAGTGGGCCTTGAGTTGTGTCGATTGGCCGGCTCGCTGACCAGCGCCTCATCGCTCGAGGAGTCGCCGCAAACGAGCCGCCGACTTTGTGCGCGCCACTGCCAGAGCGCCTCGGCCGCGGATTGTCACCTGGAGGCGATGCATCGCAACCGCCGACATAACCACGCCCACCATCGTGACGACGAGCACGACGAGCACGACGATCACAACGACGTTCTCCTGTACGCTCGCGACGCCGCCCACAAAGAGTGGCCTCGCGCCACTTCCGGCGCCGACAGGCCCAGTGGCGCCATGTGCAGCAGTGCCTTTGAGCTAGTCAGCAATCACCTGCTTTACGAGTCGCGACTCGCCAGGTCCGTCGCGGGTCCGCGCACACCGCTCGAGCATATGGGCGCTCTCAGCAACGGGTGCTCGCGGACCGGAAGTTCCGCCACAACTTCGAGCGACGACAACGCCGGCGACAATGACGAAGGGGACGAGGATGAGGACGACGACGACGACGACCAGCACGGCGATAAAGACACAGGCCGACACTTGAACGCTGATCTCGAGTTGGACGCAGACGCCGCGGATTTGGCGGCTGAGTACGGCCAGCAGGTGAGCGTGGGGCCGGAGAAAGTCCGCAAACTCAGCGAGCTCGATCTCGAGATGGCTACAAAGGGCGCCCGAAGTGAGGCGAAACCTCTGCTGGTGGCGCCCCACAAGCGCGCCAAAACGGTCGACTGGACGAGTTTGGTGGTCGTCGCCCACGACTCGGCGCCAGCGTCGGCGGGCCGACCTTGCCATATGCGGGCGATAGAGCTGACCGCGCCCACTGACTCGAGACTCGACCGAGATGATGTCCGTCCGATAGCGGCTTATCGGGCGTGCTCCACCGGCTGGTCCCTAGAGGCGCGGCCTCGGGCAGGTCGCGGACGCCGAAATAGGACCCCCTCAGCTGTGACCTTGACGCGCGCTCTCAGTTGGGCCGCCTCGGCCGCAAATTTCAATATAAACTGGCGCACAGGTGAGACTAGCCGGCGAGCGAGCAACCGGTCATCATAAAGGCGACTAATCTGACTGACGACAGCTCTCTGTTTAATGAGAACCTCGGCGAGGCGGCTGTCCAATCACCCCTCATCTTGATCGAAATACGTGATCTCATCATACATCTTATGGTTCTTGCTCGTCGCCACCAGGTCTATTCGTTTCTCAGTGACCAGCATGTGAATGTGTGCAAAGTTATTTCTGAGAACGGATGTTCGCCACTTGACCTTGATCAAGAAGATCTTTCCTCTGTCGGAGTCTTTCGTTCTGTATTTCAATGGCTTCACGAATAAGTATCTCTCACGTCCCTGTAACATGTCTCTCAACGGACCTTCTTGCATATACACAAGTCGCTTGACGTAATTGTCCGCGTCCTTGACAGGTGACAAGTCAACTTGATAACTCTCAACCGATACCAAGCCGATCATCTGGTTGAATTTGTTAAATATTGCGCTAACATTGACACATGGAGGCGATCTTGTTGTATTGAGTGTGTCGTATACTTACAAAGTAGAGAGCCACGACAAACAGAGAAATCTTCAAGTCTTTATTCATTTTGGCCTTGTGCCTGTAGAGGTCAAAGATTTGCTCGATGGTGAGGCTCATTTCCGAGAGGTCACGGTATTTCGGCCAAAGATCATCAGCTCAACAACTCTACTATCAAAACATATGCTCACTGGGTCTCAGAGTAGAGTCGATTGGACTGTAGCACGGCCATAGAGTGCTTCATGCGGGGACTGTGCTTGACGAGTCCCCGTGAGTCTCGAGGGAGTGGCTATCATATTTCAATATGCGGCCTCTGGGGCGTCGAGTCGATCAAGACAAAGACAGAGCGTTCTCTCACTGGAAGTACTTTATCTCATCGTGCTCTTCCTTATCCTTGCTCACTGAGGTCAGCTCTACATCCTTATTGTGAAGCGGCATGTAGATGCGCACGTGAGCGTACTTGACATTGTTCTCTGGTGAGATCACCTTGACTTTGATGAAGTAGTTCATACCTGAGACCAACTGTTTTTTAAATGTGATGGGCTCAATGGACTTGAAACCCTCGCTGAATTCTTTCTTCAGTCTTGGCTCAACTTTCTTGATTAGCTCTTTGACGTGTTCATTGGCGGGATGCTCTTCGCTCAGGCCGCCTGGAAGGGCAAACACAGAGCCAATCACCTGTCGTTTTGGTACAAGTCATTAGAGGACGAGCGGGGGAGAGAGGGAGAGAGAGAGAGAGCCGGCTGTATACTTACAAAGGAAACGGCCAGGATGCCGACGAAAATCTGGAGTTGTCTAGCCATTGTGGATTTCTCGTTGTTGGAAGATAAATTCTGCCAGTCACTCAAGCTTAAGACCAAGCTCTTGAATGAATCAAAACTTGATTGACGCTTTCGTTATGAATAAGAGATTTGATCTGCAATCGGCGCGAGTACGTGCATTGAGGAGACGCAGTGTTAACTCGGAGTGTGCTGGGCGAACTATCAGAGTTAGGATCAGTCGAAGTGGAGAGCACTGAAGCTGACAACTTTAGGCTCAACTCGTGGACGCAACAACTTGTTGATCGAGAAGCCAATCGACTGAAGGGCGCCCCAATGCTGCCTACGAGTGTCGCCAGCAGATAAACAGGCGCTAGATCCTTATCTCGCAAACGCAACATCCACGTCGCACATGACTTGTTTGTGTAACGCGATCCACTATAAGATAGTCATTGTGAACGCTTGCTCTCTCTCTATGAAGCCAAACATGAGCTGAAGAGTATTAGGAAGGTATAGTGAGTTTGCCGGTGTTGATTAGTAGGGACAAATTTTTATGCTAGCCTTAGGCAGACAAGTAGCCATTTCGGCGTAGTTGTAAAACACGAACTTGTTCAACGAAAACAATATTGTGGGCAACGGGTGACCGATCGAATCAGAGATAGCGAGCAACAAGAACGCCCGCCTCCCATTGAGAGTCCCAGACTTCATTGATCATTTGTATTCCATAGATATGACCTAAACATAGATGCTCACCAACAACCACTTGCGACCGGGCGCCATTGTTTTAAGGCTTCTGAGGCAGCTGAGTCCTGATGAATCGCAACACATCCTCAAGCTCAGCCGGCGACGAGCTGTGACTTAAATTGTTGTAAACTTTGAACGTGTACTTCGACTTGTCGAGGAAGGTGGACATGACGAGCGACGACATAGTGCCCCACTGGACGGGCACGACGAAATCGGCGTCACCGTGGCACTGGAGCACAGGCAGCGATTTGTTGCTATCGCTTATGATTGTAGGTACACTTTTATGCAATGGCAGCCAACAAGAGAGCGCCACCACTCCGGCCACCTTCTTTGGATATGTAAAAGCCGCGTACAAGGCGAGGGCGCCGCCCTGAGAGAAGCCACCGAGTACAATTCTATCATGTGGAACGCCAAGTTTCTCTTGCTGGTCGTCGATGAGCTGGTGGATGCGCCGACTTGCGGCCTTGATTCCCTCCTCATCCTCGGGATCGTTCGGGTTCAGACTGCGCAAGTCGAACCAGGAGTTCATTGTCATTCCCATGTTCAGCGTGACAGGCGAAGATGGGCTGTTTGGTTCGATTTGTGCCAAGGTTTTTGCATTAATGGTGGTTTCATTGTTTGAATGTGCGATCGTACAGGTGGAGAGAAGTTTTAGTGTTAGTTTAGAGAGCTAAAGCACGAGGCTGGCAGATGCGCAAGCTACTCACGCCGTGGGACAGATGCACTTGACATGAGCTGGAAGCATGGGCTCCAGTTGCATCTGCCAAGAAGCGCCTTGGTCTCCGAGGCCATGCAGGAATATTAGCTGTGGTAGAATGTCCACCGAAGCGGGTTGCAGATCGTGATGAATTGGGTATGATTAATATAGTGCATACGTGAGGATTTGGATAAAGCCAACATGGTGGTGCGTAGGACAGAGTGACAAGTCGCTTAAACACGTGATTGAGCGTGTGCATAGAGAGTTTTCGATTGGTCGGCATGGTGTTGGTTACCAGGGCCAATTGTTTGTGGCTCAAGTGGCCTGACGGCAGCGTGAGATTAGCTGGCTCGTGACGAGTCAGACATCGAGTCTTGAAAGTGGAGTTTGCGTGTAGAAGGGCCGCGGAAACTCTCGCCATTGACTGGCTGTTGGGCGCGATGTACTTACAACGGCGGACTTTTGCCTGCTCGAGGACGAGGTGGTGGCCATTCTGGCCGCCGATTCGAGGTGACTTATGGCTGAGCAGACGGACGACTTGATGGAGCTGATGAGATTGCCAGGCGAGAACATATTCTTCGAGGCGGCGGCTGGTCTCGAGAGGAGTGGAGCAAGTACGTGTTTACATCGTGACATCAGGCCCGCGGGCCGAAACCACGCGAGCCAGCAATTACGAGCCACAGGCGCGTCATCTCGCTTACAATGAGCAGGGCGAGCTGCATGTGGCGCTTTACTGCCGACTACGGCGTGCACGGCCAGCTTGCGCGTCGCTCGCGTCACCTGGTCGAGAGCGTGAGAAGCTCGCCCACGCACCAGAGCCGCGGGCGGCCCTCGAAACGAGCCAATTTGAATTAGCCGCTCGGCATAGGGGCGCTCGCGTCACTGGAACGTGCCCAAAGTGGTCGGGTCTGGGCGCCGAAGCGGCGCGTTTAACGAGCAGCGCACGTGCAATCAATTCGTCGTGTCGTCGACATTGAGCACGAGCGTGAGCGGGTCGAGTTGATGACGGCGAGCGCGCCCGCATCTGTGCCATGCTGATGAGGTCGGCGCGATGAAAACTGAAAGGAGCTGGTCAAGCGAGATGCCACCACCAATATGTCGCTGCTCGTCGGGTGCATATGTTGGCCGCATCAGATCGCGGCTCGGAGCAAACAAGGTGACCGCGTGGGGGTGATGAATTGGGCGAGCTAGAGGCTGTGATGAAGTGGACGACTGGCGACGGGCTGCCGGCGAGCTGACTCAGTTGTCATCACTGCGCGCGAGGCTACGAGAGGCCGCCACCATGAGAGCAGCTGTCGTCCATGGCCACTCGAGCGCTGGCCAGCGCCGGCCCGATCGGCCAGTTGTTTGCGAGTGCAAATGATGCTGGGCGCGAGAGCGGCGCCTCACACTCGCTCGAGCTGGGCGCCACTCGAGTCGCACGGGCGTCGCCTCTTGAGAGAGGCGCCAAGTTGATGGCGGGCAAGTTGAGTGGGGCGCCCGAGAGCCACTGCAGAGGAGCGCCGAGAAAGTGCGCCTCGAGTGGGCGTCGCGCTCGAGCGCTATCGCTTGGTCGCGATCGCTCATCGCGCGGGCGCTGGCGGGGCCGCGGCCGCCTACGCCCCCGATCAGGCTGCCGAAGAGCGGCCCCGCACGCCCATCTATCAGTGGACGCACCGGGTGAGCCACCTGTCCCGCTGGTCTCGCCGCTCGCGAGCGTATCGGCAACATCGACATCGATCCGAGGTACATAGGGGCGTTATTTATAGCGGCGCTGCGACCACTGGCCCATGGGATCGGGGGGGGGGAACCGACTCTTCGTGGTGTGCGCGATCAGCGGCTGCAGCAATGGAGCCGACGACCGCCAAGATGACGACGGGCGCCGGGAGGACGAGCGCGACCGCGACCTTCGGTAGCCTCCGCGGGGTCGCGCACGTAGACAAGAACCTGGAGAGCAAACAATAATGGGACTGGCGGGCGCCCATTGAGCTGGCAGCCGGAGGTCTCGTCGCGCGCGCAGGTGAGCAGCTCGAGCGCACGCCAGAGACACAAACAAACGGACTGGTGCCGGTCGGCGAGGCGCGCGAATCGCGAGTGAGTTATAATAAGCGTAACAAGCGAGCCGCCGACGGGCACTCGCGGGAACAGCGACGATGGTGATGATGATGATGATGATGATGACGACCGCCGGCCAGTGAAAACGAGCACCGCAGGTGCGAGCGTGAGCGACGAGGGGCCGCGCGGGCAGAGTCGAGGAATCGAGGCGAGCGTCGGACGCGCGGCTCAATCAACTTGAGGGCGCGCGCAGCCGAGCGATATTGTGACTCGCGGGGGCGGGCCACCGCTCGGGCTCGCTAACAATGGCGAGTCCCATTCGAGTGTCTTTGTTTTTGCCGTTCGCCGGCACGCAACTCCATGTCGATGAGTGCGGCCGGCCCGAATGCGGACGCCTAGATTTGGCCGCGCGAGGGCGTTCGGGTTGGTGAATTAACATTTGCAGCACGTAACTGGCGCAGGCCGCCGCTCGTGGCTAGCGAGCGCCAACAAAGCCCAGGAGGAGCGCCGCGCGAGTGGTCGCGCCCGGATCAGCTCGGCGGCCAATTACATATCGCGCGCCTCCGACGGTGGACTAGAAACAGGCCAGAGCGAGCCGACGGCCAGGCAGGCGAGCCGACAAGCGGGCGAGCGAACGAATGGGAGAGAGAGCGAGAGAGAGAGCGAGTGGCGAGCCAAGAAAGTGTCGCCCATACATTCAGTTGGCCGGCCCGTGCGCTCGTGTTCCCTATTGATTTCGGCTCAGCGCTTACGTCGGCTCGGCCTCGCCGACGCCAGCGACCTGGTCGCCGGCGAGCTTTCGGCCCGACACGTGCGCACTCAGTGGGGCTACCGAACGACTGGCGGCGTGGCAGTGGTGTCGGAAAACATTATTTCAAGCTCAAACATTTATTTTCATTCCATTGGCTCGAATGCGGGCGGGATAGGCGCGGCTCACTCGCTGCTCGCCGGCGCTGAGGCGCAAACCGAATGGTTGAGCTCAAGATCGCAAAGTAGCGCGAGATAAGCGACACTGCAAAGCGGCGCGGCTGCAATCAAGTCGCGAGAGTTGCGAGCGGCGCTCGGCGACTTGAGGCCGGATTTCGTTCGCGCCGCCCGCCACTAAAACAGCGATCGATGGCACCCGAGAGCCTAGTCGAGTCTATTCTATTGAGGCGATTCAATCCGCGCACCAGCGCGCCCACTCACTTGCTCGCTCTCTTTGTCGCCCAGATCTGATTGGCACTGCGCGCGCCGGCTCTGGAGCGCCGATCCGTGTGATTGGATGCGGGCGCGCGTCGTCGGACCAGAGGCGCGCGCCTCAGTGGCCACGCCAGACAGCGGGCAGATTTTCGCGCTGCCACTCGGCGGCGTCGCTATGCGCCCCGCGCAGAGAGCAGAGGCCGCCGATATTGTCGTCTTGACGCGACGACGGCTGCACTCGGCTGTCGGCAGTCTTCCGACTGGCGCCAACTTCAAACTGCGACTCGCAAGCGAGATAGTTCCAGTGATTCGAGCATAAGAGCGACGGGCGAGGACAGAGATGGCCCGCGCGACATTTGGCGCCCGTTGGCGCGTATCTGCCGATTAAACTCGCATAAGTATTCGCACGTTGGGCGAACAGCGCGGGAGCGGGAAATTGTTTCTGAGTTACGTCCGTCGCAATGCAAATCCTTGCGCAGTTCAACGTGCAGAGCGGCGGCCTGCTGCAGATTGGTTACTGGAATGAGCCGTCGCAGCCGCCCCCGCCCACGCAGTGGAGCCAATAAAGCGATCAGCCGCTGATCCGCTCAATCGATTCCTGCTCGTTCTTCAGCTTTCACACGTCCGCTCTCCTCGCGGATCGGCGCCAGCACGACCGCCGTCAGTGCGGGCTCGTCACTATGGCCAGGGCCAAACAATCAATTAAGTCGCCCGCAGGTGCGAAACCGCCGGTCAGCGCGCGGTCACGCGCTCGCCAATCTATCGGTTTCAATTGTGCGCAGCCCAATCGTGCGCCCGTGGCCTGGCGGTGCTATGGTGGCGCCTCCGATCACGTCACGTGCTTGTTCGTGCAGCCACCAGGCCGACGGCACGCGCGCACTAGCTGCGAGTGCGCCGCGTCATGCGCCCGGCCTCTGCGGCGCCTAGCGCGCAAACTCGCTAGGCGCCGCCAGTGTGCGCGCTTCAGTTGCGCGCGCGCCCTCGGTCGGCAACGGGCGCGCCAATCGTGCGCTCCGTTGGAACGCTCACTAGAGCGCCAGCGCGCGAGTCCGCACCACCGCCGACAGATCGACAGCCAGACCGCCGGCGAGACCCCCGATCGAGCGCCCCAAAGCAAAGTCTCGCGCGCTCACTCAAACTCACACTAACACACAGACAGCACCAGAGAGAAGCGCGCGCGGCCGCCCAGTTGACCGGATTGACGGCGGATTTCCGACTACTCACAACTTTTCGGCGCCACCGCTCACGTCCGCTCGTCCGCTCGCTCGTTTGCTTGCTTGTTCGACGAGCGCCCGATGACGAGCGCGCCCGAGTGGGCGGGTCTGTAATCAAGCAGAAGCGAGCCGAAGAGGCGCCGCACTCAAGAGCGCTCTGGTGTCCAGTTGAAGTGAGGCCGCCGCGAGTTGGGTCGAGTTTTGAGCGGCTGCTGGTGAGCGACAATCTCGAGCGGGCCTCGTCTTTCGCGCTCTTGAGCTCAGCGAGACCAACGACCACCCACGACGACGAGCTGAGGCGAGAGGAAGAACTCGGAAGAGAAAGCGACGGAAATTTGAATGTGAGGTCTGGCCCCGCTCGCGGCCTATGCAAAAGGCCCGCTGACGCCCGTGGCCACCAACTAGAGAGTCGAGCGCCTCGCCAGCGCGCCGCTCGTCAGTCTGCAGACATTTCGGCCCGGTGATGACGCAACAACAGCCTCAAGAGCCGCCGCAATTGCAGCGCCAACAGCAGCAGCAGCAGCAAAGTGTAGCCAACGGCGCCAAGCAGAATAGTAAGAAAAAGAAGAAGCGGAAGCACTCGTTCGACTCGATCTTTTCGTTCGGTAAGTAGTTGGCGCTTGTGTTTGCGTAATCTGGCCAGCGCTGAGTTGAGTGGCTGAGCGAGCGAGTGGGCGTCGATCGAGTTTCGGGCGCACAACTGTGAGGCCACAACTGTGCGTGGGCGGCCCGTTGGCGGGCGACATTTTTTGCCAATAGGTGAAAATTCGCTCGATCGATTGAGTGGCGCTCGCGTTCGAGCACGCGGCCGCTGAGAGCGCCGGCTGGCCAGACGCTCGTTTGCTGCGTCGGCCTGGCCGTTTGCTAAATGGACGTGCCAATGCGCCACTAGGAGCCCGAGAACAAAGCGACTGGCCCGATAGATCGCGCGCAAGGCGCCGTCCGCCTCACACACACACACACGTGCGCGCACACAAACATGCAAATTTATTCCGCCCGCTCGGCCGGCCGGCGGCATACACTTTGCGACTGAGTGCGTGTGTCTCTGATCGAGCCGACGGCTGGCCGGCACCAAATTGCCGGCTCGGGCGGCACGTCCGCCGCCGAATGATAAGTGACACCCCGTCGGGCGTCCGGGGTTATAAACTCAATTTACATCAGCCACCAGCACGAGGCGCCGGCCGGCTGCTGGTGGTCGTTGTTGTTGTTGTTGTCTGCTCGCTGGACAACAACAAACTGGTCGAGTGGGCCCAACGCTGCGAGTCGACGACCGCGCTCGAGCACTTCACTTGCCGAGTCGGCGCCCTCGCTCTGCTCGCTAATTAGATTTCGATCGTTCGCCGATTCCGACGAGCTCGCGCGAGTGAATTGGAAAATTAGATTGAGAGTCGGACAGTGGCCGTCGTGAGCGACGGCCGAGCGACAGCGAGCCAAAGCACAGCTGCCGGCGGCCGCGAGTTTACTTGACATTTGGTCGGCGAGCCGGCGGTCAGTCTCGACGAGTCTCGTGAGTCGCAATCAGCTCGCAGGTATCAGCCCGCAGACTCCGACTCAAGTCGAGAGCGACAACTTTAGTATCGATCTAAAGTGCACTCGGCCCCGTGCGCACATTCACCTGCGAGAGTGTGCGCATCGGCGACTATGTAATGAGTTGTTTGCATCGACCTGCGACTGCACTCGCGAGTGGGCCCGACTTCGATTTGCGAGTCTGGAGGTCGGGCGGCCGCATCGAGACACTCGAAATCGCGACGCCAATGACAACGACAACTACAACGACAGAGGCCCACAAGATCAAGATTAGCAACACTGGCGCCCGGGCCACACTTACCTGCGGGCGTTCGCCACTCGGCGGACTGCTCGTCTCGTGTTCATTAGGCCGTTCGAGGCCAGTGAGCGCGCGCGGCTCTACTGGGCGCCGTCGAGTCGGCGCCCAGTAGACTCTCGACTCACTCGGCCACGCTCACGGGCGGCCCTGGCGCTGGTTCGCGCCGCCAGACTGGAGGCCGAAAAGAGACCAGCGTGTGGATAAACAAGCGACACGCGCCGTTTGCTCTCTCTCGCTGGCTTTTTCTGGGCCTCGCTCTTGCTCTCTGGCCGGCGCGCTCGCTGTGACGCAAGTGCAGAATCACGCGATCGAAATAAGTCTCGCGCTCGTCTGGCGCCCGACGCGAACCAATTCGCATAGGATAAATCGGATTTGCTACTCGCCGAGTCCGAGTTCTCGGCCAGCGCCGCCTTTGTGTGCACACCGTCGGCCGCTCGTAAGCGACAATTTGACGTGAGCGCACACACAAATGAGGCGGCCGCCAGCTTCCGGCCGCCAGTTGGCCGGCGCCCTGGCCGCCGCTGATTAAGAGCTGACCGAGCGAGCGCGCGCGTGGGCGTTGGCGGCGGCGGCGGAGGCGGCGGCAACTTGTTTGCTCGAGCTAAACAGCTCGTCGGCGGCGGGGCTCAGGGTCGATTTGGACGCGTCAGTGGCGAGAAGCCGACGCCGTGTCCAGCCTGGCCGGCGCTGGCGATGCTGACGCGACTTTGATTGAATGCATCGGCCACTGGATTATTTTCTGCGCCACTCACTTGTCGCGAGCGGCGGCCAATTTGTGTTGTCGCGCGCGGGCCCAGAGTTTCCGAGGCGCCAAACAATCGACAGCGGAATTTAAATGAGCCACTTGAGGCGTCCCGACGGCCGGACGATCGACTCATTTGCGCGCGCTCGCCTCGACTGGTCAAATCTGCGCTCTGGCTCGCGGGCGCGCTCGCTATCGCCCACTGGCGCCCACTCTCGCACATCGTCACACGGCCGATCCAGTTCCAGTCTCAGTCTCGGCCGCCGCCAGCCTCCCACACGCCAAGTCGCCAACCTAAGCCCACACATTTTTGGGACCCGACTCCCTCGAGTGCAATGAATGCGCGCCCACTCCGCCGCCGCCGTGCCCGCCCACGCGCCCATTCGCCCGCTCGCCCGCTCGCTGGCCTCCAATTCCGCTCATCAGGCTGATTGGACTCGCCACGAAACAGGTCCCAGGCTGGCGCGTGCAGTCTAATTTAAATAATAAATCACTCCGTCGGCGCCCAGAGCGCCATCGCCCAGTCGACGCGAGCCACGCGCGCTCGTTGCGCAATTTTCCGGCGCCCCGAGTTCGTTTGTTTTACTAAAACTCGCCGAGCGTGGGCGGCCCGCATCGGCCTCGTGGAGGTGCGCGCCCGTATCTCGAGACGGCGACTGGCGCCAGGCGCCGAGTCTGAGAGGATCCATTCCGCGCGACTTGAGCTCACGACGACGCGGGCCAATTTTGTTTGACAGCAATAAATTAGAATGCGAGCGAGATGGGCGCTCGCCGCCCGCCGAGCTCGCTCATGGAGTTGGTGGCGCCTTTGTGGCGGCGGCGGCGCCACAGCCGCGAGCACTCTCGCCGAGTCTAATTGGCGCTGGCGCACAAACACGCGAGCACACAGACAAGAGGCAAATTATGAGCCGCTGTGAGGCGCAGGCGCGCGCACTCGCTCGCCCGCTCGCCCGCTCGCGACTCCACTTGACACTTCAAAGCTGTCTTGTGGCGTTGCGCAACGACAAGGCGGCTCCTGGCGGCCCTGTCGAGCGGCCACGCGGGCGCCTCGAGAACGCCGGCTGGCTCCAGTCGGCCGCGAGTCGAGTGGCAGGCGCGCGCCCAGATCGTAGCCGCTCTCGGAATTGATTGATCGGAGCCGCGCGGGTGTGCGTCCCCGTCGGTGGGCGAGGAGAAAGGATACAAATTACGCGCGGGTGGCGCGAGTTTCCTCGAGCGCCACTCGAAGCGCCGGCGCGCCACAACAAAGGCGCCGCACAGGAGCGCCTCGCACACAATGGCCGCGACTGCGCCCCGATCGAGCGACCGGCGCCAACCTCAAGTCGCAGCTGAGCTCACCTGGCCGGCGGGGGCGGCCCTGGCCTCGTCCGTGCGCCTAGCTCGGATATAATTGCGCGCCTCGGCGCACGAGGTGGCCGGCCCGCGCACTGGAGAGTGCCGGCCACCTGGCGCCATCTGGGCGCCCGCGCGCCAGTCGAGCAAACTAATTGGGCCCACTCGATGGCCCGATCGACGTTGGGCGCCACTGGAGGGCGTCCGAGTAGCGGCCGGCGAGCGTCGCGCGCGCAATTGCGCTGAGTGCACACAAAGGAAAGTGCTCTCGATTGCGTGGGCCACTCTTTGCTCTCGTGTGGCTCTGGCCGCCGGCGCCGCCAAAAGCTCTCGACGACCAGAGGCTCGAGTCATTGTGATCTTGGATCCGAGCCGATGTCTGGGTCGAGTTCACCTTTGTGAGCGGCGCGAGATTGCGACACCGACGACGAGCTGCGATCTCCGGGCCGGCGGTGCGAGCGAACTCGACGCGGCCGAGTGGGCGATTGCTCGCCAGTCGGCCCAAAAGGCGCCACGAGCGGCAATCAATCAAACTCGGCCGAGTCTCGCCGGTCGCGTGCGTGTCATCGAGCGCGCCCGCCGACATTCGTAATAATGGCGCCCGTGTCACTCGCTCGCGGCGCCCAGATCGCCCGCTCATCGGCGCCCGGCACTGGCCGGCCCGGGCGCATGCGCACGAGCTCGCTGGTCAGCTCGCCGGCGAGCGAGCAATCAAGCGGACGAGCGGCCGAGTTGCGGATATTTGTCGGGCGCCACGTCCGGGGGCGCCGAGTCGCGCGCGGGACGTCGTGGGCTCGACTTGTCAGCGAGTTGTCAGCGCGCCTCACTCGGGCCGAGTTGGGTGCGAGTTGTGCGGGAGCGCTGAGCCGATTGGACGATCGACTCGGTGGCCGCCGAGAGTCCACAATAAATAGACGAGCCGATTGTTTAGCCGCCGCCGCCGCCGCCGCCGCCGCTCAGACTCCAAGGCGACTCGATCTCAAGTGCGGCCGCGTGCGATCAAAACTCAAGTGATCTCCGAGAGCGACGAGAGGCCTGCGAGCTGACTCGAGCTGACTCGAGCGTCGGTCGGCCTTGTGGCTGACGGGCGAAAAAATCGCCCAGCGCTCCAGTTGCGAGTCGGCCGACGAGCGGCTGAACAACAAACAGCCGGCCGAGCCAGCAAATTAAACAAATTGGGTGCACTGGCCCGCTCGACGCGGCCGCGCTGTGAATTATATTCGAATTTGCGAGATGCGCCCCACAGGCGCCCCCGCGGGCGCCTTTTTTCTCGCCGTCGCGCGCGCGCAACTTAATTAAGGCCACCGCCGCCACCAGAAATTGCGCAACTACGAGGCCAGTAATCAATTTCCAGTTTGCGCCGCAATTTGCGCACTCGTTCGCTCGCTCGGCGGCCGGCCAGCTCGAGTGCGAGTCGGGACGGCGAGCGGCCATTTTGGAGACACAGAGAAAGAGAGCGAGCGCGTGCGCGCGACTGAGGGGCGGAAATAATGAAGGATAATAATAATAACGCCGCCAAGTTGAGCTGAGCTGTTGCGAACTGGATCGAGCTAGCCAGAGGAGAGCAGAGTAGGGCTGAGCTGAGCTGAGCGAGCTGAGCTGAGTCGAGCTGCGCTGTATTGAGAGCGCACGCGTTCGGATGCGCAGCCGCCGACTTGTCGCCGGCGGAAGTGGTCGAGCGGTGGCGCGCGTGCCAGCGAGCGGACACACGGCGCCCGCTCATCGAGGGCGACAGTTTGCGGCGTCGAGTTGTCGCCATCAATCAGAAGTCGGGCACTTGAGAGCGAGAGAACGAGCGAGTGTCGGCCGCAGTGGCGCACACAAGCACACAGACAAGCACACGCACGCACACAGCCAGACTCGCGCTCATGAACGCCCACCAAATGGCCGTCAAGAGGTCGTCCCCAGCCGGAAGTCGTTGAGTGGAGCCATGAACTCGGTGGGCCGGCTGATCAGGTGCGCGCTCTACGGGCGCGGCCAGCACAGCGCGCGCGACCCCGGCGCAGGTAAGTCGACACGCCGCAGCGCCGCCTCGATCCCACGGGCGCCGCCCGCGCCCACTCGTCTCGCGCGACTGTCTCATTTCCGGCGCCCGATTTGGGCGCTGCGGAGTGGGCGACTTGTGGCCGGCGGTGGGCGGGGAGTTTCTTTGGGGGGCCGACAGATTGGAGAGGCGAACTGGTAAGCCTGGGCAGTGAGCGCGGCGCACTGGCAGGTGAGCGGCTCGAATTGATTAGCGCCGAATTGCCGCCGCGACGGCCAATCCATCGCGGCCGCGCGAACGTTCCGCCAGAACCGCCCGACGGCGGCCGTTTATTTGGCGCCGTCGCCCGCGTCGCCCGGCGGCTTAGTCGTGGCCGTGGCGAGCGAAGTGGCCTATAACTCGGCCAGGTCTAGCCGACATTCGGCGGCCCAATTTCACTTGGCCGCTCGCCCGTCGGCATTCCCCAGCCGACGGCCGACCACTGGCCCGAATCAATTAATCATGACCCACTTAATTAGTGTGTTTGTATGTGTGTGTAGAGGTGGGGGCGGGGGCGGGCGTGTGGTTGGTGACGTACAGGTGCGAGCCGGAGCGACGCGAGCGCGACTTGCGGTCTCTCGTTTATCACATGAGTGCGCTGATCACAACAGTTTGAATTGTCTAACAATCTGGCGGCGGGGCTGCGCGCGCAGCTCGGCCCAAATCTCGTCGGCGAGCACCAGGTGTCCGATCACCAGGTCGCGCTTGTTCGGCTGAGTTCCGCGGGCGCCCGGTCGCCCACACGCCGCCAGGTCCCCTCGTTCGCGCGACAAACACTCGGGCTCGGACTGGACGGCGGGCCGGCCGTGTGGTTGGTGTTGCTGATGTTGATTGTGGTGTTGGTGGTAATTGGTCGAGGTGGCGAGAGTCTGGAGCGAGCCGGCCAGCGCCTGCGGGTTGCGCATCACCAGCGCCACCACGAAGCTCGGCTGGTGGGCGTGCACGGTGGCCAGGTCGAAGGTGACCGGCTCCTGGCTGTCCCACTCGCACTTGCGCGCGCACGCCGTCTGCTTCCGCTTCAGCACGCGCTCCTCGGCCACCATGAGGAAGCGCAACAAATAGCCCGTGTCCGACTGCAGCCGCAGCCGCTTCACCAGCTGCTTGTCGGCCGCCTGGCTGAGCCACGCCTCCAGCTCGAGGCTGGCCCGGTGCGCGTTGAAGATCACCCGGTTCGAGGTGGGCAGGTAGGTGATGCCGAGCACGAGCTTGGCGCGCGCCTCCTCCACCGGCTGGCACTCGTACGAGGGCGCCACCAGGTAGTTGAGCCAGTGCGAGACCATCAGCGAGCGGCAGTAGTTTTGCTCGATCAGTTTGGCGCTCTCGAGCTCGTCGTCGAGCTGGTCGTGGTGGTCGTTGTGGGCGCCAATTTGCTCGCAAGTCGACCACTCGGTAGCTTGCCGCGCGCTCGCCAACTGGTTCAGTCCGGCGCCCAGCGAGCTCGAGGCGCGCTGCAGTCGCGTCGAGACTGCGGGCGCTCTCTCTCTCGCGCCCGTGAGCCAGTTAGCCAACCGGAAGCTGCCCGTTCGCGCGGGCTCGGCGCTCGCTTGAGTCGGGGCCAGCTCGTGCGAGTCGAGAGTAGGCTCGTCTTCGCGCGCCTCCGCCGAGATCCTCTCGATCAGAGTGCTGAGTGGCGAGCCCGTGCTGGCGGTCACCAAGTTGGCCAACAAGTTGTCAAGTATAAAGTCAGCCTGGCGCTGGTGGTGCTGGACACCGGCGGCCATCTGCGAGGCCGAGCTGGGCGCGCCCACGTCGCCCAGGTTGTCGCGAGTTTGCGCGCGCATCAGCTGCTTCAGCGGCAGCTTCAGCTCCACCAGACAGCTCTCGTTCACGTACTTGCACTGGGCGTAGACGCGGAACCGGATGTGGCTCGACTCGAGCGTGGAGCGGGCCAAAATTGGACTCACGAACACACTGTCGAACTGGACCAAGTCCACCGGCGCTCCCACCAGACTCTCTTCCTCGTCCTCTCGTTGTTGCTGCGACTGGACCCGCGACGAGCCCACGGAAGACTGGCCACTTCCGGTGCGGAGGCTCATCGAGGCCGAGCTGGCGGCGGCGAGTTGTTGTTGTTGGGCGATTTGCTTGGGGATCGAGTTGAACACTACAATGGAGCGGCCGTCGGCGGCGGGCTCGTGGCGCCAGTTGACACACTGGAAGGGCACCGGGGGCTCCTGTGGCTGGAGGTCGGAGTTGCGCGCGGCCGAGGTCGGCGGCTCGGGCGGCCTGTCGAGCTCTGGGCCGGGCGGCACCTGGAGCACGGGCGTGGGCTCCATGGCGGCCGCCGGCAGAGTGGCGGCGAAGTCCACAGTTGTGTGCAGCGCAGCCCCACCTCCAGGCGAATTGGCGCTGCTGCTCGGCGACCCGTCGGCGCTCAGCGACCCGCTGCTCGCCGCAATCGAGGCCGGCTGATGAGTGAGCACCTTGAGCGGGTTGCGCAACAGGCGCGTGGTGGCCGCCGTCAGGTTGGCGCTCTTGGGGGCCAGAATCTCGCACTTGATGTAGATGGAGCTGTTCTGCGCCAGTCGCAGTGAGGCGCGCGACTTGAGGCAGCTCGAGCGGAGCAGATTCTCGATGTCGCAAATGCTAACAAGCAGCTGGCACATCTTCGAGCCGCCGGACTTTCTCGACTGTTTCAAGCTCGCGGCTCTCGGCGTCTGCTCGGCGAGTTCGCCGACCGGCGCATAGAAGTGATGGAAGTTGAGCTGGTTGTGCTTCTTAGTGCTGATGAGAGTCTCGTCCTTGACGTAGCTGAACGAGGCCACATTCATGTGAAGCACGCGACTCGTGATCGAGCTCGCGATCGGGGGCCCACAGCGACGCCGCCGCTGTTGGTCGACGTGCGGCCGCCGGTCAGCCGCCTCCTCGCCGTCCGCTCGACTCGCCCGCATCGCAACTGCTTCGGGACTTGCGGGGCTGGGCCGCGCCTCAGGTGTGCTGTTGGGCCGCTCGTCAGTCGGACTGGCGCTCGAGTTGGACATGTTGACGCTCGAGTTGGTGTCGCTGCTCAGTGAGCTCAGCTGAGCCTCGGCCAGCCTCTGCTGGCTCGCGTCTGTGTCCTGCTGTTGGTCGTGGTCGTTGGCGTGGTCTTGCTTGGGCTCGTCAGCCTGAGACTCGGTCGGCGGCGCCTGCGCGTGGCCGGAAATATCACAGATGGCGCCATTGGCCGACTTGGGGCCCGCGAGCGAGGTCATGAGCGAGCCGAAGAGGTGTGGAATGCTAAGCTGTCGAGTGAGCGACACGCGCCTTAGGCTCGACTCGTGGGCGGCGCGCGCGCGCTCGGCCTCGAGGTGCTCGCGGCGCCGCCGACTCGCGTCCGTGTGGGCGCGCGCCCGCTGCACGAGCTCGCCCGGCTCGGCGATCTTCACCCAGATGCGCAACATCACGGGCGCCTCGGGCGCGCCTGCCGCCTCGCGCCGAGCTCGCTGGTCGGCCGACTGCGAGTAGGCGGCCGTGAGCGTGGGATGGGCACTCTCGGCGAGCTCAGCCGCGCTGAACTCGCGCGGCTGGTGGAAATAGTCGCCCAAGTCAAGCTGTCGCTCGTCGAAAGGGTCGCTCGCCGAGCTATTGCTGAGCGCAGTCTTGAGCCAGTCGGGCGAGGCGGGCGCCTGAGTGACGCCGCCGGTGGCCACTGGAGGGCGCTGCTGCGCCTTCTGGCTGGCGATTGGACTCTTGGTGTTCGGAGGGAAGAGAGAGTTGGAGGTGAGCGATTGCAGTCGGGTGGCTCGCAGGGCTGCCTCGTATGCGGGCGGCGGTCCGATGAGGTCGGTGGCCGAGGCGAGCGGCGCGCAGGCGAGCTTGCCGCCGTAGGGGCGCCCGTAGGAGTTGTGGGCGTAGAAGTGATGATGGCCGGCGATGTTGCGTTGCAGATGACTCGATGTGGGCACGAACTGGTCCGCGTGGGCGCGGCGACGTTTGGCGTGCCGCTCGAGGAGCCATTTGTGAAGGGGACAAGCGGCGAGCGCGAGACAAAGGGCGCCGACGAGGGCGAACAGGAAGAAGGCCAGTGCAACAAGTACGACCTCGAGTTTCTCCTCGTCGTCCAGCTGGATTGAGACCACCATTTGAGATGCGGGAGGGCACGATCCTTAGTCTCGTTGCTAAAGTGGACGCTCAGACTTGTGTGTGTGTGTGTCACTGCGTGTTTTAGAATTGGAAAACTGGCTTCTAAATCTCACTGATTCCGCTTAATGTGTCTTGTGTATGTTGGAGTTGCTTTGTGTGTCCTTCTGGCCAACAGTGTGAGGCTAACTCGGCGTCCAAGTGGGGCGCTCATTAACACAGGCAGACGCCCGAGGGCCTGGAGCCGATCGACGGCGAGCGCGCAGATTACTGGACGGGGGGATTACTCGTAATGGGTTCCAGTGGCCGAGCTCTCGGTGGGAAGTGTTCTAGGGGGCGCGAGTCGGTTGCTTGCGGCAGTGGCACGACCTCCTGGCTCATGATTCATCGCACGAATGGCGCCCACGGCTCGGGTTTGGCCGAGATTCACCCCCAGTTCGGTCGCACTTCCACTCAATGGGCGCACTTTGGATCAATTGCGCCCGAGTCTCCGAGTGGAGCAGCGGCAAACACAGACTCGCAGCGAGCCAGCCCAACTACGACTGCTGTCGTCGGTGTCTCTGGCTCGAGGGGGTGTCAGATTGAGTGACTCGAAAGAGGCGGCCCACTGACGCGGGCTTCCTGGACGAAACTAACGACTTGTGACTTTTCTTGGGCAAGCCGCGCGCGGGTCGGAGTGATGTTTGCCAATGCGAACGCAGTGGCGGGACGGCCTCAAATATTTGCGCCCGCTTGAGGTGAGTGCCACTGCGGGCTGATTACATTCGGCTGGCGCCTGCTAATTAGCTGCGAATTTTGGCTGAGAAGCAAACAGTGACAGTCGGCGATTGATTGGCTGATGGGCGAGCGCGGCCATTGTTTGGACTGAGCGCGCGCGGCCCCCAGATCGACGCCGGCGAGCGCGAGGCCCAAGTGTCAGAGGCGCTCGAGCTCGCTGCTAATGAGTCAGGGCGGCTCGCGGGCGCTTACGTAAGCGCGCGCCCCGAGCTGCAGGTGTGCCGGGGGCGAGCGGTGCTGGGGGCGCGGGCACAGCTCGCCGCCGCTCGACTCCTATTCAAATGACTTCATCAGCCGCCGACGAGGGCGATAAAGTCAGAGGGGTCGCGGGCGTTAGTTTGCGCTCGTAAGTGTTCGTCTGTGTGAGTGCAAGTGGGCGCGCGCCGGGCCCATTGTGCTCGACGCTGGCCGCCGTCTACCTTTGCCGACTGGCGAGCGAGTGTATAAATAAACTGAGGCGGCCAAAGAGCAGCCCCGCGTCGACATGCGGGCTTCACATTAGGCCGACGCGCACGAGGACGAGGACGAGGCCGAGAACGAGGAAGCTGAGCTGATTTACATTCGTCGCCGCTTTGGGGCGCCCCGGCCGGAGACTCGACGCGGACTGGCGCCACTCTCACCTGCGCCCGTTGCACTCAGTTTACGAGCGCGTCGGGCGACTAAAAATACGACCTCACGCGGCCGACGAGCGCATAAACTCGACTGCGGGCCGACGCTCGGCCGCCGCCCGGCCGCCGCCAAAGCTCTGGGTGTCGCCCGAGGCCCCCGCCCTCGAGCTGTCCCAGGCCCAAGGTCACGCGCGCCCTCTGGCGCCGAGTGCGGCCCGCAACGAGCCGGACTCGGCGACTAATCGATTCCGAGTCGGTGGCTGGCGGGCGAGTGGGCTGGAGCGGCCCACTCGAAGTGGCTTCTCCCCGTCGGTCCGCCCACCGAATCTGGACGCCGATGATCGACGAGCGGGCGCCAGTTTGTCGAGTGCATATGCAGTCGATAAGGAGTCCACGGCGCCGCGGCCAATTGTTGTCGCTGGTTGCGGGCGGCGAGTGAAAGTGTTTGCAGAGTGGCCGCTCGACTCGATCGAGTCGACTGGGAGCGCTCGCCATGCTCCAACGCCTCGAGCTGGAACGTCCAAGTGGCGCTCGTGAGCGCCCGACGCTATTAGGCGCCGGCTCGCTCGCTCTCGCTGATTGGGCGCAGTTTCTTGGCGGCGCCCGCGACGGGCGACAACATTTATCATCCGGCGCGAGTCGCGAGCCGTCGGCGCTCTCGAGATGAGCGACGCGCGCCTCTGATCCATCATCGCCTCACACTGGCGACCGCCCGCAGTCCGCCGGCAGCGGCGCCAATTCCGCGCGTCTGAGTGGCGGAGACGAGACAAAAGCGACGACGGCGAGCACAACGACCGCGATGACGACGATGATGACGCGATGACGACGACGACGCTGGCGACCAACACCACCGAGACCACGACAACTTTTCAAATTGTGCTCGCACTCGACACGCTCGAGATCTGCACTCGCTCGCCGGCGTCGCTGTTCTGCGAGCCAAGCGCCCGGCTGCCGCCCACCAGACTTGCGACTCGCCGTCGGCCAGATTCGCGTCCGCACGCAGGCCGATGATTTACAGTCGCCAGTGGGGCGCAACTCGGCGCCGCTCGGACTGCAATCGTTCGCGCTCGACTTGCTCTCTCCATCAGCCAGCCGGCGGCAAGTGACCGACTTTGCGCTCGGATAAGCTCACCTGCAAACTCGCCCCCGCCTTCGATCGAATTCTCGCGGGCGGCCGATCCCCGAGATCGACTCTTTGCGCGCACTGCACTGGGCCTTTGGGCGAGTGCAAATCCAGCGCTTATCCGGCGGACTTCGGGCGAGGGGCGCACTTGTCGTGGCTGCAACTTCGTGGGCCGCGCTCTTCGGCCGCTCGTCGGCGGCCCTCGAGATTATTCACGCGCACGCCGCCCGCTCGACTTGGGTCGAGTTTTCCATTAATTATGATTCAGCTGTCGAGTGGTGCGCCCGCCGACTTGAAGGCGCCGAGGAAATGTCGTTGCCGACGAGTCGCAGAGACAAAAGGGCAATCTCGAGTAGTGCAGATCGCATTCCTGCTCTCGCTGGTCCACGCCGCTGCTGCTCGCGGACGACTTTTTGCGCCATGCGAAACCCAAGTGGGCCCGTCTGGTGGTCGCTATGTGGGTATGCGTGTGTATGTTTGTGTATTGGAGTGTGTGTGTGTGTCTGTGTGTCTGTGTGTATTTGTATGCCTGCGCGCTCGAGTTTGAGTGTGGCAAAATGAGTAGCAAAATCCCATTAGCCTCGCGCGAGCGTCTGCGCCGCCGCTGGAAATTCGACTCGCATTCCAGGAATTCAATTACATCACCACTCAGCTGCCGGCCTCGATGGCCTAACTTCGGCGGCTCGCTGGCGCTCGCTCTAATTGACAGAAGCGCGCGTGGGCTCATCAATCGCGTGGGCGGCGCGCGGATCCACCGGGCCACTTGGGCGCGACAAGATTCCATTTGGACTCGAGTCGGCGCCTGCCCGCAATTCGGCCCGCGCCACACTCGTGACCACTCTGAGCCGCTCAATGAGTTATTGTTGCGGATCTCGGGCGCCATTTTATCATCCTGGGCGTGGTCGCTAGCGATGCACGTGAGCAGCGCGATGGCCGACTGGCGAGCGAGGCGCGCACGCAGCGCTATGTGCGCGCTATGTGCGCGCTATGTGCACGCCTCTATGTGCGCGCTTGTGTTTGCTCGCTGCGACGACCGCGAGCAATCGAGTGCGGGTGCCGGACAGAGGTTTTGCACAAGACGAGCTTCCCATAGGGGCAAAAGTTGCCACAGGACTCGCCACACGTGCTTTTCACCTGGCTGCGGATCTGCGCCGATTATTTGCTCGCGTGCTCGCTGACTACGACTGAGTCGAGGTGACAGCATAAAACGGCGCGCCCGTGGCGGTCCACGGCCTCCAGTCGGCCAAGCGGATGGACTTAATTCGGTATCCGCTCGCTCGGTTGCTAGCGCGTCCGCCACACGGGCATATGGAGGCCAGAGCTCCAGTCTGGCGGCCACGGCGGCGGCGTCACTGTCGGTTGTAATGTTAACCTAGCGCAACTCATTCGAAGGCTGGCGTTTGTTTTGTTTGTCCGTCGGGCCGCCGCCAGCAGGTCGGCAATCTCGTCGCCTTTGAGCGCGCGGGCGGCCGAGCGAGCGGGAGGGCGCGCCGAGCGACTGTCAGATGGACTTTGTCAAGTCTGGCCGCGGCCAGACGCACGGGGCGCGGCTCACTTTGACGCCCGAGTCGCGTGATGAGCGTCGGAGGTGAAAATGAGTCAAGTTCAGTGTGGCGACCGGGCGGCCGAGCGGACAAGCAAACGAGTTTCTCAGTTGTAGACTGCCGCCGGCGACAACAGCGCGCCACATGCTCAATTGGCGTCGGGCCTGTGTGACTGCGACCCTATGCAATTGTTCTTCTCGTTCTGCGCTCGAATAAAACGCACACAGACGACGACGACGACGACGACGACGACGATAACTCTGCGACGGCCGACGGCTCGCATCCTTTTGTTTAAATTAAAATGCCGACCCGCGCCCAATGGCGTCGCTAGCTTACAAGTGCAATCTTGCGCCTCGTCGTCGTGTCGGCGTTGTCTTTCTCCGCTCTCGAGTGGCGTCCAATGCCAACGAGCGAAACCAGACTAAGGGGCGCGCCCGAGCGGATGCGCGCGCAGTTGGTCGTTCTGCGATTGTGTGTGAGCGCGCGTGTGAGTTGGCCTCCCTGTGGCCAATTTGCGGTGGTGCTGTTAGGTGCGTCATATATCACGCGCGCATAGGGGCGCTCGCGAGCGCGCAATATGAGCTAGCGCCACAGTGCAATGCTGCGGCGTTGAGGGCCCGCGCACGCGGCCGGCTGGCGCAAATTCCGCCACCAAATGAGGGCCCGCTTTTGTCCTTTTCATTTTGTCGTTTCGGCGCCACCGTCACCAGTCTCTTTCCTCTCTCGAGAGCAGCGCGCGCCAGAGTGCCGACAGAGCGCCCACACAGTGGTCGCCTGAGCAAGTCAAGTGGCACACGCGACGCTGCAAACTGCCTGTCGGCTGGGCGCGGGCACAAAGCCAGCGGCGAGAAATGGAAATGGATTCAAAATGAGCGACTGAGTTGAGCGACGAAATGCACGCCTACAACGTCAATCAGGGCAGCTACGACTTTTATCGTGAGTGCGCACGCGTTCAGTTGACAAATTGCCTGTCGACCTTTGTGCCAGACAATCAACTAATCAGCCATCCCCCCGTCCCGTCCGCCAATAATCATGATTGCCCAATAATCACTCCTCAAGCAGACAGCGAGCTCGATGAGTTCGACACTCAGGCGGTGCGATTCAAGCCCGAGTCGCTCGACACGCTCGTCAAGCTGACCAAATTCAACAAGCGCGAGCTGAAACTCATGTACCGCGGCTTCAAACAGGTGAGTAATCTGGCTGACTCGAATGTTTTGTGCATTGGAGTGAAAGTGGACCAAACACTGACTCGTATCGCTCTCTTCGCCATCAGTTGTGTCCGTCAGGCGTAGTGAAAGAAGACAAGTTCAAGCTGATCTACGCGCAATTCTTCCCGCGAGGCGCCGAGACGAACGGCTACGCGCGCTTCGTCTTCAACTCGTTCGATGTGCAGCGCAAACAGGAGATCACATTCACCGACTTCGTCATCGGCCTGTCGGTGCTGACTCGCGGCACGATAGACGAACAACTGCGCTGGATCTTCACACTCTACGATATCAATGGCGACGGAATGATAACGCGCGACGAACTCAACCGAGTCGTCAACTCGATCCACGACCTCATGGGCAGATTCGCACTCAGCTCGGCGGCTGCCACGGCCGCCGCAACGAACGAGTCCAGTCGTCCAGTGGGCGAGCCAAATCCGGCAAATCTCATGGCCGCCGCCCACCAGCAGTCCAGCGGTCCTCGCCTGGCGTTGGAGTCCGATCTCGGCTCGCAACAGGCGCTCAGCAGCGAGGAGCAGGCCGAGAGTTTGTTCAAGAAGTTTGATCTCAACAACGACGGCGTCATCACCCTGGACGAGTTCATCGAGGCGTGCCACAAGGTAGGTCACAGGATCCCATCAAGAGCTCTTGTTTTGACCAATGATCTCATCTGACTCTCGACTAATGTGACAACTTCCGCTCCTCTTGGACTGAATCAGGACGAGAACATTATCAAATCCATCTCCGTGTTCAACACAATTTTGTGAACACCTCGGCCCGACAATGCAGACTTTGAGCCGCACTCCTGAAAGGAAACAAGAGGACCCACTCAAGTTCCACCAGAGTCTTAACAATAAACTGCCTCGGAAGTTAGTGTCGCTTCACTATCAGATCACATCGAATTCACCGACACCACTCGGAGATCAGATCTATCAGCTATCTCTTACAGTTAGTTGATGTCGCTCGTGGGCATTTTATTGCAAACATGATTGAGAGCAGCTCGAGATTGCGCTCTATGAAGAACGCAACCTCAAGCTGCGCCGAGGGCATAGCGGAGCGGAACAGAGCGTCGCACATAAGCTCAGTAAAACCCACAGGTCCTCGCCATCTGAGTGTGGCTACTTTTTAGATTCTCTTATTGTTTCGAAGAGATTTTCGCATCACTCAAGTATCCTTGAGCATCATCTTGTCGAAAGTTGTCTAGGTAATCTGGAACCGGAGATATCCAGGTCACCTCGTCAGCACCTGGTCGCAAATGACTCGGCTCATTATATAGATAGATCGCTTTGAATCATCATTAATACCATCTGAAAACAATTTGGTAATCAGCAAGGCTAGAGATCGTGCATAGATTGAATGCCCAGTCGAGATATTGGCCTGATAGAGTCCGAGGTCATGTAGCTTTGTCTGAAGCACTCGAGTGCTAAACGAGATGAGCAAAAGGAAGATTCTTCTAGGCGAGGACACAACATGGCGTAAAATAGTAAACTATCAGATTTTTACTCGAGTCTTCTACCCGCGATCATATTTGTTGTCGACTAGGCGCCGCGCGTGATAGAGTTGAGTAGGAATCGTCAAATTATGTCATTCGCACCGGAAGTGCGCGCCAGGCACTGCACAAGAGGTACAACTTTGGGGAAAGTTACCCGGCTTGCCCAGCTGATTACGGACAGTCACTTCTTTCGTTGTTGGAGCATCGGGTCGACTTGGCCAATCCTCTGAACTGGACTTTTTCGCCATAAATTCACAGGTGGCGCCTCGACACACGTCACAGAGATTTCTTAGATCACGAGTTGACATCCCGTTCACAAACCCTGCGACTCTGTTTATCCGAGTAGACTACACATCTTATGCGAACATACTCATGGAGATGAAACATGAGTCGAGTTTCATTTTTAACACGAATTACGGCTGTACGGTGCAGCGCCCTGTTGGTATCCGTCGGAGGCCCAGAACTGAAAAGAGGCCCCGGTCTCTTTCGCAACTGATTATTTGCAATATGTAACTCGTCCATAGTGTTCGTCTGTGGTGAGGCTGAACGCTTAGATTACAGTTTTTACACTCTCAAGCTCGTCGCAGAGAACTTGTAACAGTCTTGTGCGGGCAATCATTTTGTAGATCACATTTGTTAGCACTACTTTGGAAAAAGCAACTACCCTGGCGTTAGCCTGTTGCATTCGCAAAATATGGATTTATCTCTTGAAATGGTTGCATACGAATTTTCAGCTCTAGGACAAAAGAGCCGGGCCTAGTTTTCCGGGGAGGTTCACAGCGATCAGTGGGCCAGTCGTCGTTGTCGGGCGAATCCTGTGGTCGCTGGTCTTGAAGGCAAGGGCTCGGTATTCCCGACCGGAGCCCACCTGGCGCCGCCGTCGAGGCTGCAAGTGCGGCCGTTAGCTCAGTCCGGCCCACCGAGACTAGCCCTCAGCGTGAGGTCGGATGTTCTAGTTATGTACCCTATTGATATCCGCGGATGTTTCTGTCTTTACTGACGCGATATTGAGCAGTCGGCATATTGAAATATGATAGCCACCTCGTCGGGACTCATAATGACTCAGGCGAGCACAGTGCCCGCATAGCCTGGGTTATGACGAAAGCTTAATTCAAATTCTGTTTCAATCAAGAGATTTGTCTTGAGCTGAAGCCATTGGAAAAGTTTATCTTCCAACCACGACAACCACTAACCAGAGAAATCCACGATGAATAGAAAATTCCAGATCTGCGTCGGCATCCTGGCCGTTTGCTTTGTAAGTATACAGAGATCTAATCTAACGCCGGTTCTCTCTCGCTCTCTTTCTCTGATGACTTATACGATTCCAAACGACAGATAATCGGTTCTGAATCGGAACATTTCGACGGCGGCCTAGGCGAAGAGAAGCCCGCCAATGAACACACCAAAGAGCTGATCAAGAAGCTTGAGGCAGAGCTGAAAGAAGAATTTTGCGAGGGCTACAAGTCCATTGAGCCCATCACATTTAAACAACAGTTAGTCTCAGGTATGAACTACTTCATCAAAGTCAAGGTGATCTCACCACAGAACCATGTCAAGTACGCTCACCTGCGCATCTACCAGCCGTTACACAATAAGGGTCTGGAGTTGACCTCAGTGAGGAAGGATGTGGGAGAGGACGATGAGATAAAGTACTTCCAGTGATAGCAGGCCGGTTTGCTAGGCTACTCAAGTCGCAGTTAGACGCGTGGGAATGAGCTCATATTCGACTCTCGAATGACTGCGCCAAGGGTAAGCTGGTCAATCGGAGTCAAACAGGTCATGACATAGGGAAAAAGGACCTGTAGGAGTATAGTTGCGCGTGGTCTTCGAACTAGATCCGCATGCGTTTCTCGACTCGAGATGTTCTTATCATTAAAGAAGTGGCAGTTAGCTCTCAGCGTGCGGTTTGCTGTCCTTGATATGGCCGTGATAAAGTCCGCAAAGGTCTCTGTCTTGATCGACTCGACGCCCCAGAGGCTGCATATTGAAATATGATAGCCACCTCGTCGGGACTCATAATGACTCAGGCGAGCACAGTGCCCGCATAGCCTGGGTTATGACGAAAGCTTAATTCAAATTCTGTTTCAATCAAGAGATTTGTCTTGAGCTGAAGCCATTGGAAAAGTTTATCTTCCAACCACGACAACCACTAACCAGAGAAATCCACGATGAATAGAAAATTCCAGATCTGCGTCGGCATCCTGGCCGTTTGCTTTGTAAGTATACAGAGATCTAATCTAACGCCGGTTCTCTCTCGCTCTCTTTCTCTGATGACTTATACGATTCCAAACGACAGATAATCGGTTCTGAATCGGAACATTTCGACGGCGGCCTAGGCGAAGAGAAGCCCGCCAATGAACACACCAAAGAGCTGATCAAGAAGCTTGAGGCAGAGCTGAAAGAAGAATTTTGCGAGGGCTACAAGTCCATTGAGCCCATCACATTTAAACAACAGTTAGTCTCAGGTATGAACTACTTCATCAAAGTCAAGGTGATCTCACCACAGAACCATGTCAAGTACGCTCACCTGCGCATCTACCAGCCGTTACACAATAAGGGTCTGGAGTTGACCTCAGTGAGGAAGGATGTGGGAGAGGACGATGAGATAAAGTACTTCCAGTGATAGCAGGCCGGTTTGCTAGGCTACTCAAGTCGCAGTTAGACGCGTGGGAATGAGCTCATATTCGACTCTCGAATGACTGCGCCAAGGGTAAGCTGGTCAATCGGAGTCAAACAGGTCATGACATAGGGAAAAAGGACCTGTAGGAGTATAGTTGCGCGTGGTCTTCGAACTAGATCCGCATGCGTTTCTCGACTCGAGATGTTCTTATCATTAAAGAAGTGGCAGTTAGCTCTCAGCGTGCGGTTTGCTGTCCTTGATATGGCCGTGATAAAGTCCGCAAAGGTCTCTGTCTTGATCGACTCGACGCCCCAGAGGCTGCATATTGAAATATGATAGCCACCTCGTCGAGACTCACAATAACTCAGGCGGGCACAGTGCCCGCATGGCCTGAGTTATGACGAAAGCTTTATTCAAATTCTGTTTCAATCAAGAGATTTGTCTTGAGCTGAAGCCATTGGAAAAGTTTATCTTCTAACCACGACAACCACTAACCAGAGAAATCCACGATGAATAGAAAATTCCAGATCTGCGTCGGCATCCTGGCCGTTTGCTTTGTAAGTATACAGAGATCTAATCTAACGCCGGTTCTCTCTCGCTCTCTTTCTCTGATGACTTATACGATTCGAAAAGACAGATAATCGGCTCTGCATCGGAAGTTATCGACGGCGGCCTAGGCGAAGAGGAGCCCGCCAATGAACACATCAGAGAGCTGGTCAAGAAGTTTGAGCCAGAGCTGGAGGAAGAATTTTGCGGGGGCTACGAGTCGATTGAGCCAATCAAATTTAAACGACAGGTGGTCTCGGGTATCAAATACTTCATCAAAGTCAAGGTGATCTGGCCAGAGAACAAATTTGAATACGCTCACCTGTGCATCTACGAGTCGCTTGACAAAAAGAATGTGGAGTTGAGCTCAGTGAGCATGTATAAGGAAGAGCACGATGAGATCAATGAATCGGATGAAGACGACCCGCCAATCGGCGGTCTGAGCGAAGAGATGCCCGCCAATGAACGTGTCAGATGGATGATCGATAAGGTTGAGTTCGACCTGTGGAAAAATTTTTGCGACAGCTCCCAGTTCATCGAGCCCATCACATTTAGACAGCAACCGGCCCAGGGTAACTACTACATCAAGGTCAAGGTGTTCAAGAGTGACAACAGTATAAAGTGGGCGCACGTGTGCATCAATGAAGGGTGGGACGGAAAGTATGTGAGGCTGACCGGCGTGAAAAAGAATAAGAAAGAGCACGATCCGTTGGACGAGTTCCGGTGAGAGAACGCTCTATCTCTGTCTTGATCGACTCGACGCCCCAGAGGCCGCATATTGAAATATGATAGCCACTCCGTCGAGACTCACGGGGACTCGTCAAGCACAGTCCCCGCATGAAGCACTCTATGGACGTGCTACAGTCCAGCTCTACTCTGAGACCCAGTGAGCATATGTTTTGATAGTAGAGTTGTTGAGCTGATGATCTTTGGCCGAAATACCGTGACCTCTCGGAAATGAGCCTCACCATCGAGCAAATCTTTGACCTCTACAGGCACAAGGCCAAAATGAATAAAGACTTGAAGATTTCTCTGTTTGTCGTGGCTCTCTACTTTGTAAGTATACGACACACTCAATACAACAAGATCGCCTCCATGTGTCAATGTTAGCGCAATATTTAACAAATTCAACCAGATGATCGGCTTGGTATCGGTTGAGAGTTATCAAGTTGACTTGTCACCTGTCAAGGACGCGGACAATTACGTCAAGCGACTTGTGTATATGCAAGAAGGTCCGTTGAGAGACATGTTACAGGGACGTGAGAGATACTTATTCGTGAAGCCATTGAAATACAGAACAAAAGACTCCGACAGAGGAAAGATCTTCTTGATCAAGGTCAAGTGGCGAACATCCGTTCTCAGAAATAACTTTGCACACATTCACATGCTGGTCACTGAGAAACGAATAGACCTGGTGGCGACGAGTAAGAACCATAAGATGTATGATGAGATCAAGTATTTCGATCAAGATGAGGGGTGATTGGACAGCTGCCTCGCCGAGGTTCTCATTAAACGGAGAGCTGTCGTCATTAGTTACCAATCATGGGACTTGGGGTGAGCCAATCGAAGAGTTTCGACCGGTTCGACCTCGCCTCTCGCTGACCAAGCCAACAAGATAGTTGCGGATCACCGATTGTGGCATATGCACACAGATGGCGACAGATCACAAATCAGAAGGAGCGAAACTGGGCGTTGAGGTGAAAGAAGAGCTTCCAACTCTCGTTCATCGTATCTCCTCGATGAGTTGCATCTGAGAGGTGTGGAGGTTGTGGCACCGATTGCAGACACATTAGTTTGTGTCGAGGCTGCTGCCAGTCGGCTATTGAGGGCGGCTCGCGACCAAGGGGCTTTCTGCCTCGTTGCGCAGTGAGCGAGAGCACGAATCTCGCCTTTGCATTGATTATATCCAGCCTTTCGCCGGTCACGTAATTGAAGCCGAGGAACTATGAGCTGTGTGTTGAGGCACTTGACTGATCAGCGGGCAGGTCGAGCCCACGAAACGCTAACTGCTTTGTGTTTAACCAAAGGCGGGCCCAGTCCATGATAAGCTCACAGCGGCGCCCCCTGACGTCTAAACTCGCGACCAGTGTTGCCTGAGTGCCTGCAACTTGTCACCTGTCAGCCGGCCAATTGAGCCACAGCATCGTCGCTCGTGGCCGCTTTTTTACCTCATTCCGAGAGCTGAGTTTCGAGCTTGCCACGGCGGCTGCGAATAAAAGTGGCCTCGTAATGATCTCATCCGATGATCGCATGAGTATCGCCCCAGCCCTTGAGGCATTCAAGAGCCGCTCCGTTGGCGCTCCGATGTGGCGCGCCCGAGGTCGACTTGGAGTTGGCTAGCTTAAGTGAGTGCGATGGCGGACGTGAGGCTGAGTGGCAACAACTACTCCACTGCTCTCCGGCGCAGAGTAGTCGTCGACCTTGTCTGCAGGTCAATTTAATTTAAGGCACTCGCCAACGGCTGGCGTCGGCCTTCGGGGGCGCTTATTTCGCCACCATCGTCGTCGTCGGGCGCTTCACCTCCATCGCCGCCGGCCCGACGGCTCGTATTAACCTGACGGTGCGGCCCAGAGTGGGCGCCAAGGCCCTCGAGGGCGAGCGCTCTCGAGGCAAAATTAAAGCTTCCGGCCGGATGGAGATTCGCGGCTGAGTCTTGGTGCTGCGAGCTGACTCAGTTTTGAGTTTGTGTCCGTTCGCGGGCCAAAGTTTGTGTCTGGCTGGGCTCATTGGATATTCATCCGCAGCCGGATCGTTGGGAGCCAGATTCGCGCTCCCAATGGCAAGAGCGCGCTTCCTCGCCATCTCGAAACTTCGCCTCGATGTCGCCCGGAGTCTCGAGTGGAGCCGAGACGAGCGCCATGACTCGAGTCGGTCAATTTGTGAGATGCCACCAAGTTTGTGGCATAATCACCGTCTTGCTGCGAGTATCAAGTGACAGGCGCGCTCGTGCGGCTCCCGACGGCGGCGATCGCTAATGGAAAAGTTGTTGGCGGCCCCACCAAATCGATAGTCGGGGACTCGCCGCACTTTTGGCCCTCGCCATGGCCACTTGGGAGCGCCCAGTGGACTGGAAAGCCAATCAGGCGGCTCTTGTATATTGATGGTCGGCGTGTATATTGATTGGCGCGGCGCAGCAGTGCTGATTGGCCGCCGGATAAGCTGCGGCTTCTTGTCTCCCGAGGGCCAGTCGAACTTGCGCGAGACCTGGGGGACTGGCGGAAGTCGTTAACAACCTGTGCGCGAGTCCAAATTGGCACACACGGGCGACAACAGCGACTGTCGACAATGCGGCGGCCGCTCTTAGCCCTGGGCGTGAATCTAATGGACGAGCAGCTGGCGGATGTGGAGCGCGCCCATGAGTGCCGTTGCGTCAGATGAATACGAGAGGTCAGGTGTGCGCGTGCGACAACAAAGACAGCCTGTAATGAGTGGCCAGAATTATGCCATTCGGACGGGGCCAAACTAAGCTGACGCACGCGCCGGCTGGTTTCTGGGACCAGCGTCGACTTTTCGGTGCCGTGGGCGAGTCTCGCCAGCCTGACGACAGGCCCGCGAGACTCGTCGAATCCGCGCGCCTCCTCGGAAGGCGCCAGCTCAGGCAAGGAGCTCGTCTGGCTGTTAATCCAGATTAAGATTCGGTCGCAAATTGGGCCAGCCTGCCGCCTTGGCAGCCAACGAGCAGCCAGATGAGGGACAACGAGCGGCCGCGCGCGTGCTCGTTGACTCGCTGACGAGCAAGAAATGGATCAAGCGCACACTGGCCCAAGTCAGTGTGTGGCCTGGCCGACAATAATCTAGTTTCGGCGAAACTAACTAAACCGCCACGTCGGCTCGAGAATGTCACCCTCGCGCCAGCTCGCCAGCACTGAGGATGGCGGGCGCCGGCCAGCTTGCAAAATGTATCAGCTAATTCTTCCAGCTCTCTGGCTCTCTCGCGTCGCCCTGCCAGTTGACCGGCGAGCTCGAAGCGTGGCCATCTTGCGCAACGCTACGCTCGCCTCCACCAGTCGATAACTCCCACGCACCTGGAAACTTATCGGCGTCGGCGCGTGAGGCTCGCCAGGCCGATCGAGGGCAGGAAGCGCTCGGCGACTGGCCACGCAAACCACTCGATGGACGCGTCTAGACAGCTCAACTAATCTATTAACCAGCCCGCAGCTCGCGGCACAAACTGGCGCCAAGTCGGCCATGTGTCAGTGGATGGGTGCGACTGGAGTTCAAAGCACACGCTCGAGTCGGCCGGGCGGCCACCATCAACTCGGTGCCTTCTCATTTTGCCTCTGGAATTGTCTGCGTCCGTCGGCCGCAATTTAGCTCTGTGGACGCCCCCGAGAGAGGCGCCCCGCGCGCAATGCACTCGTCGTTGGCCGCTCGTGTAGGACAAGGCGACAAACGCCCAGCGAATAATCTCGGCCGTCATTAGCGAGTCTACCTGGCGGCGGCGGTCAGATCTAATTAGACCGCAAGCTCGCGTGCTCGAGTGTTGTAAAGTGTTGTCCGCGCGCCTGAGCGACAAATCTGACGCCAAAGAGCAGTCTTTCTAATGGGCGAAGCTTAGCTGTGGACGCAGACAAAAATCTGTTCCTTTTAGCATTGTCACCTCAGCGCCAGACAAAGCGGCGGGCGCGTCCAGCTCGAGTCTGGCTCGCCAGCTTCCGCTCGCTTGCGGCGCCCATTTCTCAAGCTCCCACTTTTTCGCGCCCAATCTACGGAAGCGCTGAGCTGGCCCGACGAAGGCGCGCCCAAGTTGCGAGCGCCTGCGCAGGTGCGCAGCTTGATGATGATTGATCGGTCGCTCGCGGGCCGGTCTCACCTGTGCGCCAGTTTATATTGCAATCTGCGGCCGAGGCGGCCCAACTCCGAGCGCGCGTCAAGGTCACAGCTGAGACGGTCCCATTTCGGCGCCTGCAACTTCCCGCAGGCCGCGCCTCCAAGGGACCAGCCGGTGGAGCGCGCGCGATAAGCCAGCTCGCGCGCCCATTGGATAGACATCATCTCCGTGAGTGAGCCGAGTGCACGTTCAATCATTATCCGCTCGCAAGTTTAATTAACAAATATCTGAGTGCATGCGAGCTGAGTGACAGAATTATCTCTATGCAAATGAGCTGGCGAGCCCCGTTGAGTGAGTGCAGATTTGTGTGTGAGTGTGTGTGGGAGCCAGGCCTCCATTAGCGGGCACTGAGCCGAGAGGGACGCGTCTGCGCGACGCGAGCGTAGAGCCCGGCAAACTGGCGCGCCTGAGTCTGCGCCGACGGCCTCATGGGCCCAGTGATCGATCGTCGTGCAGCTCCCAAACGGACTCGGAGTGGCGACTGGCGCGCGTGCGCCCACAGCGACCGTGAAACAACTCGTCTTGGTGCTGTTGCTGGCGCTCGGAGATCACAGAGTCCGCTCTAGACCAGAGCCCCGACGCTCGGCCCTCGATGGTCGGCCTCCACAGAACCCGTGGATATCACTAAGCTCGCCGTGCACGCGCCTCGGTCGAGTCTCGAGTCAGTAGGCGCGGTCAGCTCCAGGGCCCGCATATGGGAAGGTCGGCCCGCCGACGCTTGCGCCGAGTCGTGGGCGACGAGCACCAAACTCGTCCAGTCGACCGTTTTGGCGCGCTTGTGGGGCGCCACCAGCAGAGGTTTCGCCTCACTTCGGGCGACCTTAGTGCCCATCTCGTGATCGAGCTTGCTGAGTTTGCGGACTTTCTCCGGCCCCACTCGCACCTGCTGGCCGTACTCAGCAACCAAATCCGCGGCGTCTGCGTCCAACTCGAGATCAGCGTTCAAGTGTCGGCCTGTGTCTTTATCGCCGTGCTGGTCGTCGTCGTCGTCCTCGTCCTCATCCTTGTCCCCCTCGTCATTGTCGCCGGCGTTGTCGTCGCTCGAAGTTGTGGCGGAACTTCCGGTCCGCGAGCACCCGTTGCTGAGAGCGCCCATATGCTCGAGCGGTGTGCGCGGACCCGCGACGGAACTGGCGAGTCGCGACTCGTAAAGCAGGTGATTGCTGACTAGCTCAAAGGCACTGCTGCACATGGCGCCGCTGGGCCTGTCGGCGCCGGAAGTGGCGCGAGGCCACTCTTTGTGGGCGGCGTCGCGAGCGTACAGGAGGACGTCGTTGTGATCGTCGTGCTCGTCGTCCTCATCGTCACGATGGTGGGCGTGGTTATGCCGGCGGTTGCGATGCATCGCCTCCAGGTGACAATCCGCGGCCGAGGCGCTCTGGCAGTGGCGCGCACAAAGTCGGCGGCTCGTTTGCGACGACTCCTCGAGCGATGAGGCGCTGGTCAGCGAGCCGGCCAATCGACACAACTCAAGGCCCACTCGAGCGCGTCGGCTTTTCCCAGCGGAAGCTTCCGAGTGGGCGCTCTTGTGGGCATTAGTGGCGGCGGAAGTGGGCGGATTGTTGTCGCGCGGGGCGACCAACAATCCGAAGCTCGTTTTTCTTGGAGGTTCACAGCGATCTGTGTGCGAGTCGTCGTTGTCGGGCAAATCGCGCGGTAGCTGCTCTTGGAGGCAAGCGGTTGGGATTCTCGACTGGACTCCAGCTGGCGCCGTCGTCGAGGCTGCACGTGCGGCCGTCAGCTCAGTCCGGCTGACCGACTGACTGGCGTATCCTTCGTGCGGGTCGCGCGACTCTTCGCCACTTCCGGAGCCGGACAAGCTCGCCGAGGTGTCGTTGGCGCTCTTGGCCCGCGACGTCTCGCCGACGCTATGACGGGTCGAGTTCCAGGGCGAGATGGCGAGACTCGTGTTGTTGGTCTGGGCGGATATGGTGGCCGTCGAGTGGCTCGACTGTCGCAAGTCCACGACGAACTTGCGACCGCCGGTCTCATGGGCAGCGTGCGCCCGCCGACTCGCGCTCGTCGATTGGTTCCTTTTCAGGCGCAGCTCCTCCGCCTCGGCCACCCAAAGTGAGCACTTTTGCCGCTGGGCGGGGCTCGCGTTGGCGCCCTGCCTCGAGTTGGCCGCACAAAGACCACCGCTCGCATTCGGATGGAACTCTGAGGTGGTCATTTGTACACTAATTGCGTGCGTGCGCCTCTTGCGTCGCCGCCTCTTCTTGGCCGCCAGCTGAAGATCGGCGGCGCGCGTGCTCGCCTTGTCCGCCGGCTGTTGTTTTGCACGCTCGCCCTCGCGTAGACTTGAGTGTTGTTGTTGTTGTTGTTGTTGGTTTTGTTCCTCTTGTTCTTGTTGATGGTCTGCGGCTCCACGGCCGCGGCGCTGGGACGCACGTGCTAATTGTTCGAGTTCATAAGTGCGCTGGGAGGCGGAGGCGTGGGCGGGCGCGTGGGCGGCCCCTTGGGACCTGATATGCATCAGCCTCCACAGACGTCCGAGGCCTTTTTCACTCAACATCAGCGGAACTCTGCGCAGGCCCGTCAACTGCTCGGCTCCTGTAGAAGGCTCGCCAATCAGCGTGGCGCTCTCGACAGGTTGGGCGCCGACACGCGAGTCTCTGCTCGACTCGGCCTCACTGCAGCCCGCATCTCGCCTGTCAGTTGAGGTCTGAGGTCTCGGCGGCCGGCGGACAGCAATCTTGACGAGCTCCACGCCTACGCCCTCGAGCTCTAGCTGACTCACGTGCGAGTTAGTGACTGACTTGGAGTTGGTCGCGCGGCGCCCGACAAGGCCGCTGGGCGCCGAGCTCGAGTTTACCTGACGACTTTGGGAGTGTTGTTGTTGTTGTAGTTGTTGATGTTGCTGTTGCTGTTGGCGGTGTTTGTCGTGGTGTTTGCGTGCCGACTGCTGCTCTAGATCAGCTTGGCTGTTGTTGTTGGTCGCGGTGACGTTGTGGATGTGGAGATTTGTGCTGCCAGTGCTCGTGAGCGGCGCCCGGCCGGCGCGCTTCCGCTCGATGTGGAGCGCCACGCTCGAGTACTTGTGGCGCGTGTAGTTGAAGCAACAGCCGAGGCAGAGGCAGTAGCACACGAGGAAGGCGAGCGCCCGCTGGACAGCTCTGCACAAGTCGCCTATGACCTGCTTGAAGCCCGCCCGGAAGCGGTTGTTCATCCAAATGTAGATCAGGGGGTTGGTGATTGTGTGGCACATGGCCAGGTAGTGGGTGATGAACCAGATGTAGGTGATGTGCTGGTGTTCCCAGATGACCGGGTGCATGTCGCCGATCACAATGAGCGCATTGAATGGCAGCCAGGTGAGCGCGAACGCAATCACACAGAATATCACCATTTTTATCATCTGCGCGTTTGTCGCAGCGTCGCCAAGGTTCGCATTGGCGTTCTCGCCAAAGCGAGTTGTTGTGTTCAGCAGTGGGCATGAGTGACGAGTGAAGCCAATTTGTGGTCCCGAGCGAGTGCGCCAGTTTAGTTCCGGCGGAAGCAGAGGTTCGGAAGAGAACGAGTCGCGTGTGACTTTGTTAGGTTTTGTGTCGGCGCGCTAGTCTAGATTGGCATTGGCATTGGCATTGGCAGTGGCAGTGGCAGTGACAACTTGGGCACACAATAGAGCGACCGTTAGCGGGGCACAAAGCTCTTGCAGGAGAACGAACTCGTGTTGGCCAGAGGCTCAAGTCAGCGCAGGCGCGGCTGTAATTGATAAGTTCAGGCCATCACTGGAGACCAGCACTGCGTTGGCTTCTGGCGGCGCCAGCCAGCCGCCCGCTGGGCCGGACGAGCGGCCACTAAGTCGACAGCTTGCACGAGAGCGCCAGGTGCCGGGCGCACCAAAGAGCGGCCGTCGAGATTATGTCCGCGATGGTGGCGCCCGTCTGCCGATGGGCGCCGAGAGAGTCGACGCCCGTCAAGTTACCTGGCAGACAATTATCTGGCTCGTCGATTTGCAAGCAATCACGGCGACAACTATTCGTTTTGGCTCGCTGGGAACAGTCGCGGTCGTCGGTGTTCGCGAGCTCGAGAGGCGAGTCCGCGCACCCGCACAGACACAAGAGCCAATTTATCGCAACTCAGAGCAGCTGCTGGATCTCAGCGGCGGCCACTAATGGAGGCGCAACACTCGCGCTCGTCAGTTACACTCGCCTGCTACTTCGGATTCAATAAGAGGGTCTGGCGCGCGCCGCTCGTAATGTGGCGCGCGTAGCCCACTTTGGATTGAGCTCACGTTTCGTGGGACGGCCAAGAGAGAGCGAGAGAGAAGACTCGAACCGGCGCCAAGATGATCGGCGTCACTCTGTCGCCCCGCGAGTCAACTGTGAGCGCGCGCCTCTCTGTCGGCTTGCCGAGCTCAGGGCGAGGCTCGACCATGACGTCCGAGGGCCGAAAACAAAGTGCCCAACAGACAGACGGAGGCCGCGCGCTAATTCTTGCGCGCGCGCGCCCAATCTCGCCAGACTCGTAATCGATGGTATCCATCGAGAGAGTGAGCCATCCGCAATCAGATGCGCTTAATTCAATCTACGAGCAGGCGAGCGAGTGAGCCGAGCTTTCAACTGCTCTTTGGCCCCGTCGAAGTGGCGTCCGCGTTGCCACGGGCGGCGCCCACGAGCCGAGCCACAGATTTGATCGATCTCAGCTGTTCGTCGCGGTGGTTGCTGTTTGTTTTCGAGTGGCCTGTCATCGGCGCATCAATTTATTTGATACGTGGCCGCGACGGTGCGACGGTCGCTGCTCGTGGCCCAAGTCGCGCCCATAGAGAGCGGCCGAGGAGGCGCACGGCCAAGCGGCGGCTCGGCAGTTGATCAAATATTGAACGCGCAACTCGCGCATCGGCCTGTCAACAGTTCCACTTGACGCCGCCGAGAGCTCAGCGCAGCCACTCACTGCGCCGTTCAATATCGCGCCCATTTCCGGCGGCGACTTTTGTCTCGGCCGCGAGCGCAGTCAGGGTCGTGCTCATGGTCGTCGTCGTCGTGGTCGTGCCCGAGGCTGGCCCGGCGACTCGGATGATCCGAACCAGAAAGACAATATGAATGATTGCTCGCGTGATATGGGCGCCACTCGCGCGCTGGCCAGCCGGAGAGCCTCAGAGGCGACCAAGTCACGAGGGCGGCAAATAATGTCGACCAGCGGGAGCGCGACGGCCACTCGAGCGCTGGCGTCGAGAGTGGTCGCTCACGATAAGTAGCAAATCCGCTCCGGTCGGGTCGCTCGGCCGCCCGCTGCACTGGCCACTACTGGGCCGCTGCGGCGATCACGAACGCGCTCGCCGGGCCCGCGAGCCACACACGAACGACCTCTATAGTGAGGCGCGTGTGTGATGTCACAATATGATGTAACCATCACCATGCAAACTAGCGCCGTCGAGGCGAAATTAAATTTCGCGCTCGCCGGCTCGCCAGCGAACCGACCGGCTGACTGAGCCCCCAGCGCGAATTGCCCAAGCCAGTGGGCGAACTCGCGCCGGGGCTTTGTTCTTCATCGCTCAAGAGTGGTAAAGAACAGAGCCCAGGCGCCGCTCGGCTTGTTTGTTTTGCATGGAAATGATGTTTGCTGGCCATTTGAGAGTCCGCTCGTGGCCCAGAACGCCGAACTGACCGGCCGAGGGAGCGCCACGGCCGGCCCTTGTCCATTTCTGGGAGTGGGACTTCAGATGAGCTCCGTAATGTATCGACGAGCGCGCTAATTGTGTGGGCTGGCCGCGGGTGGGCGTGTGCGAGCGCAGTGCTGGCGCCCAACTGAACGCCCGGCAGCTCGGCCACGGCACCCACTCATCTACGTGACGCATTGAGATTGCTCGAGGCGCTCGCCCACTGGCCGCCGGTGGGCCGCCGCTCTAATTCAGGCGCCGTCGCTCTAATTCAGAGGCCGGCCCGAACATCAAGGCCAATGTTTGGGCCGCCGGTGGCGACGAGAACAAAACGACGCCCAACAACAAAGGGACTCGAGTGCAAGATCAGCCAGTGCAAACTCGTCGAGTCATTGGGCGGCCGAGGGCCGAAGATTTCCAACGGCCATACATCATCGTGTCCGAGGCGCCAGGTCACGAGATGTACACAACCAGAGGAATGTCTAGCGCTGAATTTCAATGGCAGCCTCTCAGGACCGAGTATCTCGTGGAGCGTAAAATTAATGAGAATGCGGCGCCTCCATTGGGGCCGGCGAGACTACAAACACAAGCTCTCGGGGGCGACGGTTTGCGCGCCAACGAGCACGCGAATTGCGCCGCCCACGCCGCCGGCAAACTGCCAGACGAGTCAGAAGCGTCGCAGATCAGCGGGCCGCGCGCGACAAGTGGGCGCCTAATTGGGCCTGCACGAGTTGTCTAGACTTTTGAGACAAAGTTCGTCTGGCGAGGGCGCACTTTTTCCGCCGAGTTGGTCTAGCCGAAGGCGCAAAAGTCACCAAAAGCTGTACACCAGATACAGCGCTCACTTCGGCTGGCAACCACTGGGCCGCTGTCGCGAGACATTTGTTAAGATGTGCAATTTATGTGAGTGCCAGGCCTTTTCGCCACACTGTTTGTTAGATCAGACCGGCGACTCGAATATGGATTCACTTGCCAGGCACTTGAACTGGGCGGAAGTTCATCAAGAGCTATGTAGACTCCACTGCAGGCGAGCCATCGAGTTGGCGCGGGCATAAGGAGAATACTGCGCATCGATCGAGAATTAACCGGGCGCAACTTAGCGTGCGGCCTTGCACGCAAACGACAAAATTGCGGCCCCAGATACATAATGGGCGCTAGTGCTGACGTCGATCGGCCACTGCCGAGTGTATTGGCAGTGCATCAAGCTGATTGGACTCGAGTGCAGACGACCCGAGGGCGCCCGCATTGCGTGTGCTCCGTCGACTGGCGACCACACACAAGTTCTAGGTCGCGAGCTTCAGATTGGCACACGTACGCGACGATGACGAACAGCGATTGTAGAAGATAGAGATCGCCGAGGACGATCTAAAAGTCTCATTAGAGAGCGAAGAATAGCGCCCTTGAAGTGGACTAGGTGAGATTAGTGGGCGCGCATCTCATCTGTCTGGCGGCGGCGCCTAATCGATGAGACCAACGAGAATAATGTGCTCGTGAGCTATGGTCTTGACACACGTGGAGGCCATGAGATTGCCAAGGCTCTCGAGAAGGTGTTTCCTGAAGTCGGGCAAAGGATTCAAATTCATTGTAGCGAGAGTTCTCGAGCGCAATAATAAATGGCAAGCGCCGCTTTCGACTCGGCGTTCTGCGCAGGCGCTTGATGAGTCTGAGCGAGATATAATCGAAAAACTGCTCGCCTACTGCACAAAATCCGTGTTCGAGTGTGGTCGTCGTCTTGGGTGAGTCTCTCAAATGAATCGCTGTCCCATTGCTCTTGAGCACTTTTGGAATTGTTGCCAGCGCTGCAGTCGCAATTCTCTAAAGTGGGAAATGGGCACGCGCTCAAGGTCGTGGTCGGCCGAGACGACTGCGAGTCGGCGTCGGCCGAGTTCGAGCGGTCGCTATGCGCGCGAGCTCGTCGTACCTCCGGCGACTCTGTTCACCGTTTCAGTAGGCACTGTGTCTGCGACCACATGCTCGAGACCGCCGTGAAGAATGGCGAGCCCGAAGAGCTCGCGCCGGTGACGTGTTCGAAATATCTATCGATCGAGCAAAAGTTTGCGAGGATGTTTGATGCTGGCCAGCGAGATGATGCGAACAACCCCTAGAGCGGCCCATAAAACACCGATCATCTTTGGATCTGACGCTGGTCTCTGGGCGCCAGATTGGCTCGTTCGCTACTATCGAAAAGTGATAATGATTGCATTGAGAACGCACACCCAGAGGCATCGCCGCGACGGCTGCTCTCTGAAGCTGAGGTTGCGCTCGCACGTGCCCTATTGATTTCGACTCGTGCGAGTTCCGCTGTCGCCGATTACCTGGCGCTCGAGGCTGACATTGTGAGCAACCTTCACGCCCGCATCAAATGGTGCGGCCAGGGCGTATGTGGCACTTGGTGCGCGTGTGAGCGCGCTCACAAAACAATGCGCTGCGCCTAGGGTCGATTGAGCACGTGCACAACCTTCGCAGTTTCGATTCGAGCGAGCCAAAAAGCTCTTGTCGCCGATCTGCGCCATATGAGACATGCGCACGGAGCGCATTGGCAAGCGCCGACTGCTGTCGCCTGTCCTCTGGATGAGATCCTCGAGCTTGTCGCCGGGAGAGCGGGCGCGCATAAATAGCACCGAACTGGGCGAGGATGAGTGGAGTTCTTATGTATGAATGTGCGTAGGTGTGGGTGTCTGTTTGTCTGTGTGTCTTCGTGACGACGGCGCAATTTTGGCGAGTCAACAGTGTCTAGATCGGCCGCGTCGGGAGCGGGCGAGAAAACTTGCCAACACTTCCGCTCCTCTGAGTCTGCCGGCTCGAGATGGGCGCCAAAAGCACCACTGGAATATATATTTGGCCTCGGCAGCGCACGCTCGTGACACACGAGCTCACACAGATACACATCGCCCGGGGGCAATTTCGAGCGAGCGCTCAACGACCCGAGTCAGCGGCCTACAAGCGCCTCCCTTGCGAGCGCAATCAATTCGACGGGGACGCAGTCGCGACACGCGAGATGTGAATGAGATCTCGGACGTCGCCGTGGCCCTGGCCGTGGCCCTGGACCGCACGGACACGAGTGATAAGCGACCGTTCGGCTCGATAGTGCAGCCTAAGGCGATAAGGAGTCGATATTACGTCCACTGGAGTGTGCAGAGCCTCCGAATGGGCGCCCGTGTCGGACGCTCTCTGCTCGAGTGATCGCTTTGTTTCGGCGTTCGCGGAGCATTGATCATGAGCGCTATCAAGCGGCCAGCGAGGAATAAAAAAGTTGAATTTAAGCCCAGAGTCGAGCGAGCCGCCGACACTTCCTGGGCCTAGGCTGACTCGTGCGCGCTAGGCTGGTCTCAGAATTGATTGTGCGAATAAATCAGCTCGGCGGGACTCGACGTTTGCTCGCACCTCGAGCTCGGGTGGCCGAGGTGCAGGCGAACGCAGCCGCGACCTCGTGCTAGTGTCTGCGCCCTCTAGCATATGGCAGTAACGGATGGCCGCGGATTGCACTATGCAGGTGGCTCGAGCGACGGACTAGTGCTTCAGCGGGCGACTAGCGCGCGCAATGCAAACGTGCGAACCGGCGCTAGGTCATCCGGCGAGCCAGCGAGCGAGCTAGCGGCCGGATGTCACGATGATTGAACGCATGAGTACAGAGGCAAAGAGAGAGAGAGATGATGATGATGTTGGAAACAATCGGATGCGTAGAGGTGGGGGCAATATTTACCTTGCGTTTCGATCTCGCCATGCGCGCGTCTCGCGCGTCGTCCTCTTCGCCGGGCATCCGTTTGCCCCACACGACGATAACAATGCGCGAATAAGTTATCACCAGCACAAACAGTGGCAAGACGAATTGCAATATCATGAGCGCCATCGAGTAATAGTACTTTCCGCGTGGCCAGAAGCTCCAGCTCTCTTGACAGAAATATCTTTTCTGCTCGTCAGAGTCGTGCTGATTTGTTTGTTGCGCTACGGGCGGCGCCGTTGTCGTGGTGGAGGTCTTGTTGGTGTCGGCTGCTGTCTTGGTTGTTGGCAGTGCAGTTGACGACTCGGCGGCGCCGCTCAGAGACAGCGACGCCGAGCCGCTCATGCGCTCGAGTGTGGCCAATGGGTTGGCGACCTCGGCGGGGACAATGTTTTCCTGAGCTATTGTTAGCGAGCTTATCAAGGGGGCCGTGGCCGCTGGACTTGGGCTCGACAAGGGCGCGGGCGCTGGCGACGGCGTGGGCGTGGGCGCGCTCAGCTCGAGCGAGGCGGCCGTCAGACTCGATAACAAGGCCGTGGGCAGCGACGTCAGCAGGGCCGCCGACCAGATCACCAGTATGATCATTTTCGCCTGCCTCTTCAACATGCGCGGCCGCATCGGGTACATGATGGCGATGTACTTGTCAATACTGATCGCCACCATAGTGTAGGCACTGCGGGCGGGCGTGCGAGTGTTAGTGTGGTCGAGGTGTTAGCTTTGGTGTCGGTGTTACTGTTGGCTGTTAGCGTCGAGACAGCAGACGGCCATCAACCGAGTCAGTGGAGCGCGAGCGATCGAGTGCACTCGAAATAGACGCGCGTCCAATCATCGGAATTTTCTTGGTCAGAGCCGGTCAACAAGAGCCAGGACACCAGCGGCAAGCCTGACGAGCAACGGCTTATGTCAGCGCAGGCGATGTCTAGGGTCGAAATGGAGATATCCCGAGCGGCCGATAGCTTCGACAACACTTTGCTAGAGTGTGTTCATCAACCGATATGCCTGGAAATTCCACACGGCGCTCGCGGCGTCAGCTATGATGCGAGCCAAAACAGTGAGAGAGCTGCGCCGATACTCACCTTATGAATACTGAGTTTGCCTGCGAGTAAGAGACAATGACGCAGAGCGAGAACCCAAAGGGCCAGTATTGGAAAATGAGGTTCGCCGGGAAGGTGAAAGGGATGCAGAGCAGCGCCATGAGGATGTCGCCCACGGCCAAGTTGACGATGAAGTAGTTGGTGGCCGTGCGCATACGCTGGCTGCTGAGCACAATATAGCACACAATCATGTTGGAGGCGACGGCCGTGAAGGCGAGCGTTCCGTACAGGAGGCACATGAGGATCTGCGAGTGCGGTAATTTGGTTATGGGCCAGATGAGCAGTGTTAAGCTAGCGCACTCTTCGGGGCGATAGGTCCGCTCGGTCGCCGGGCCTCGGCGGAGACTCGGAGGCGGGCAAAGAGGTCAGCACGCACACGCCCCACAAGCGGACAGTTGGGCGTGCGAAAGAAAATGCGGCGCTACCAAAGCAGAAAGAGAGAGAGAGAGAGAGAGAGATTTACCTGAGTTTCGGTGGGCAGCGAGAAGGAGCGCGACTCTGTGGTGATCGCGTAGGGATCGGTGGCGTTGACTCCAATGAGTCCGTTGTAGTTGATTGTCGCGTATTGCGTGCCCGAGTTGTTAGCGCCGCTCGACTGCGTTGAGATCGTTGGCGGCGCCGGCGTTGTCGGCGTCGCTGAGGAGTTTGTCATTGCGGTTGTGTGGCGAGCCTTTTGAGCGGCGCCTGGCTCGTGGTCGTGGTCGTGGCCGTGGCGACGCCCGTCGAGTCGAACGTCCAAAGTCGAATGTGAGCTGTCGTTCGGAGGCGCATAAATCAAACTCCGCGTCTCGAGAAGACCGCCAACGTCACGGCGCCCGAGATCAGCGGCCACCTTTGTGGGCAACGCGTCGCCCTTGAAGCCAGCTCGTCGGGCGCCATTAGCGTCCGCCGCCCAAAACTCTCGGCGCGCACCCACAACTTCTTGAGGATATGACGCGTGATGCTCTTGATTGAGCTCTGCTGATTTGAGTATTCGCTTCTCTTGAGCGTCCGAGCGCCAGATTCTTGCGGATTGGCTCGGGTCGGCGGCCGCGGCCAAACTGGTGATGGCCATGGCGAGCAGAGCCGCCGACAGTCTGTCCGTCGGCGAGCTCATGGTCGGCGGCCGCAGTCCGCCTTTGTGTCTGCTTCGGGCTCGGCGTGTCTGTGGTGTTTATATCGTCAACAACAGTCTGCCTGTGTGCCAGCGAGTGGAGTGCGTTTGGGTGGTCGTGTTTGAGATTTACTACTTTGTGTCTATTTGTCTGGCTGTCAGTTGATTGAGCTTGAAGAGTGTTGACCGTCGGCGGCACTCAGCCAGAGCTGGCTCGAATAGTCTTCCAGCGAGCGAAACTGGCAGCTCGTACAAGCGATAGCAACACTGAGCTGGACGTCCGCCTACCGGCCGAGACTCGCGTGAATCTGTGCCTTCTGGTGTCGGCGCGTTCACCTGCCGCTGGGCCCAATCATCGGGCCTCAATAAAGTAAACAGGCGCGCGACCATAAAATCTCTCGCCGGCGGCGCGCATGATGCGACTCGGGCGAGCGAGCAGGTGAGCGAGCGCCGCGCAACAAGCCGACAGTGTGGCCGCGCAGTCGTCAATACGGAGCCACACCTCCCAGTCGAGCTCGGCCCGTTGCCAGCCGATTTTATTGTGCGCCGCAGCAAACAGGTTGCCGCCCGGGTGCTGACGTCGAGATGGGTCGAATTTGCGGCGAGTCGGCGTCAAGTCAGGAGCGGGCAGGAGTCGAATGAGCCAACGGGCGGCTGCCGGGGCCGGCGCGTCCGCAAGTCGGCCTCAAACTGGACAGTGGATTTGGACGCGATCACAGCGCGCGCGTTCGATGAGCTTGCCGATCTACGTGGCCTTGGCAGTCTTGATTGCGTTGCGCGCACACTTCTTCAGGCGCCAACTGGGCGCTTGCAAACCGACGCTGAGCGCGCCTCTGTAAGCAAATGCGTGAGTGAGGGGCGCGCAATCGCATAGTTGTCTTCGTGGGCGCTGGCGTCGTGCGGCTGATGCGCAGAGTCGCATCGGAGGTGGCAAACTACTTCCTCCTCACGCGTCACAATGTCGGGATGCAGCCAAAGGCCAGAGCTCACTCGCACTCTCAACAGCCTTGCTGCCGTTACCACACACAACCTCCACCTCCACACTCTCGATTACACGGCGCCCGACGAGCGTGTCCACTGCACACGAGACACACACACACAACACAAACACATACACACTCACTGAGACAGACTCGGTGGCGCGCGAGATTCGCACTTCCTCTCAGTTGCAAGCCCAAATTCAAACTCGAGCTTATACACCGAAGTTGCCTCGAGTTCAGGCCCTGGACACAACTCGTGTCACACAGGCGAGCGCACTCGCAACGGCTGACTGGCAGTCCGGTGGCCGAGACAATCTGCGAGTTTCACTCTGCCAATCTGGCGCTGAGTCTCGCCAACCAAAACACGACGACCGCGAGGATGACAGCGAGTCGACCGAGCTCGGCGCATGCTCACAAGGCCGAGGCGCCTCATGGCGAGCTCGGCGCAATCCGGCGCAGTTCGGTCCTTGCCACCGGTGAGCTGAGCCACTGACTGGAATTTGGCGTCAGACTCGTCCATCTGTGGCCAGGCCTGCGATTTGGCTTAGGTGGCGAGCCGACCGACGCAAATGCGCGTCGCCGCCGGGACTCGATCAGACTGGAGCAAATTTGCTCGCCTACTCCGCACGAGTCCTCACGACACCCCCGACGCGACGCCCCCTAGGCCCCGAGTGAGCTACTCTCAACTTGTCGCCGCAGAACTTGTCTCATTTCGTCACCGAGATTATAACGAATATTTGTTGACGTAGTTAGTGAGCCACCGACAAACACAAACACACCCTCCAGTCACTCAGCAGCCGCCGCCACCAGAACCACTCACTCACGCACTTGGACACTTGGGGCGTCCGGAACGAGTCCCGAGTGACCCGGCTCACCGACGCCTGCGGCTAAGTCAGCCATGGCATTTGCTGCCAGACATTTGACCGCTGTCGCCACTTGGTCTCCAGCTCGCCGCAATTGCAAAACACTGCTCACTCTGCACCAGCCACTACGGATCCAAAATATCAACCTCATACGAATAAACAAAGTTGCACAACAAATCAGAGTGTTGAGTGGGGCGAGCGGACGTCGAGGCTTCGGACACTCGCTATCTAGCTCGAGCTAACAAGTTCTCGTCCGTTATCACGCGTGAGCCTGTCTCTGTCTCTCTTTCTGTCTGTCTCTTCACCAGTTCGATATATATGAATCATTCATGCCCACACAACGGATGTTTTTTCACGCCTCCATCCTCGACCATCATTTAGCCTCCACCCGAGTTCTACACTAATTAGTCGCACCAATCAGCGCCGAAGTCCGTGCGCTGAATATGAATCTGACCGGCACGTTTGCGATTGAACGAGAGAATGTGTGGCGTTGACAGTGTCCTCGTTCGCGGCAACTGTCCGGCTCACTGGGCATTACTACCGTGCCATCAAATCGGGTCTCTCGGGATACGACAGTACCTTGAAGCCTCAATCAAATGTGTTTACTCGAGGCTCTGCAACAATCAATCAAGAGAGGTGTCTGCGAATATGAAATGAAGGCCGTTATAGTCGCCACTTCGCTTGACACTACGACACGTGCTCTTCGTTAGCGGCAGCAAACGAGTTCGAGCCGAAGAACGAACTCGCGGCAAATCGAGAACGCACCGACGCATCGTTCGCGTTACAAAACATTGACATTCTCCCACTCGTATTTGCACGCCACTTACGCCGGGTTCGGCTCATAAGACTCAGCCACGAAACAAGAGAGATCTTATTGGGGTTTCGATCACTCATTAACCATCCTCGATTGTCGTCCTATTGAGCAATCGTCTGCAACAACCCAGAGATCCAGTCTCCTTGAGATACGGAGTTGTCGGAGAGTTTCTCCCGACTCAAATCATCAATTGCATCCATCATTGATTCTTGCCCACACTATACAAATAACACTCACACAATGATGACCCCCTTGAGAACTAAGAGAAACTCAAGGGCTCCTGAGCGATTCAGTTCTGATGAAATCAAGACTGACTTCAATAACGCCTCCAACCCCACTCGAAGTGATAAATCCAACTCAAACTCAAGCGACACATTCAAACCATTGACTCGTGGCCCCTTGAAAGTGAAGTTACCCAAATTGAAGCGTTTATACCCTCTGCAATCTCATATACAGGCAAAAGAATCAGCAAGAGCGATCAAAGCTAACACCGGACTAGCAACAAAGATCAAATTGCCAACAAAACGCAAGATTGGCATCTCACCCATTCCAAATCATTCCGCTCTAATCCAGACCGCCGAACACCAAGCTGATGAAACGTCAAAAGAGATCCTGCAAGAAACAAATATCAGCCGACAAACTGACATCTTCAACATATCCTCCTCATTGAGTGACGATCAGGGTAGTATACAAGATGACGTGGTTGCGTCAACGCACGACAAATCAATTACAGGCATCGATAGGACTGAAACCAACGACTTTGACTCTTGTAATAATTCAGAAACTCCTACCACAGAGACTGGACCCAAAATGATGTCTGAACGGAAGTCTGAGTCCACTAATGGATCCGACATTCGTTGTCCTTGTGGCGTAGAGGACGACCTAGGTGTCATGCTCGAGTGTGAAAGGTGCCTGACTTGGCAACACGGACACTGTATAAATGTCGGGCTAGAGGAGGATGCCTATGAAGGCTATGTGTGCGCTTATTGCACTCTACCACCTGGTAAACATCTAAATTCATTGTTAGATCTCGTAGTGGCTGATAAATTTCAAGCAAAATACGAGCTACTTGAGGAGTTTATGAAGCTTGGGAGTGAGAGCTGCGAAGGAGAAGCCACAGACGAGAACAGAATCAATTTCACTACTGATGAACTTGAGATAGCTATTAAGGATCTGACCAGAGTGGCGAATAGTCTCAAGGTCAAGTGGCGCATTCTAACAAGTGAGGACTACAACGCCGAGCTCAAAATTTGGAGAAACGCTGTCTGGTCAGACGACCCACGAGAGAACACGAAGCTGCAACAACAACCTGTTTGTTTTGTAGGAGATCTCTACAAAGGTAATCTTAGATTGAATATCTGCAATATGTTGAATAAGATGCACAAGCGTTGTCAGCTTACGAGATTCCAGATATCGTTTCTGGAGAAACAAGGTCAAGATTCTCAGCAACGTCTTGATAGTTTGCTAGCCACACTCGATGACATTTCACAAACAGTGGAGGAGATCTCAGAATGTCAGAGACAGAACTAACAACCTGAAAAGTTGAGTTCTTTGCTCTTATCGACTATGGAGTTTGCTCCAACTGGTGACTCATCAACTCAACTTTGCTACTGTTAGAGTAAATTAACACTAGAAATACCTAAAATCCTATTGAGTGCTGATCGAATCAAGTACATAACTAGACCGCTCATTTATTGCTTTGTATCATTGCTCTATGTTTTCTAGTATTCTGAATATTCCGTGAGGTATTGCTCAAACCTCAACTGACCTTTCTGGTCAGAGAGCTGGACTTCAATCATTTCAGATGTTTGTGGTATAATATTTACGATAATCTGATGAATTCTAATATATTATGGACGAATCAGTTTGAGTTGTGTTAATGCTAAAACAATCATTGATCACACTCTGCATGCTGTCCATATCACTCAAGGCGACAATAAGTCATGCAAAGAAGTAAAGGCATACATATTCTAATCTGTGGGTCTGTCTTGAGTTTTCGAAGATCGTACATCTGTTGCTACGAGACGTCTCATCTCTGAGATACATGCAATCTTGGGTCCAAGGTTTGTTGGATCAGACAGGTGGCGATGGTATATTGAAGTGGTCAAGAACAGCTACTCTATTGCAAAAATGCGATCTCAAAAGCTAATCTCAACTAGCGCTCGTTTTCTCTGCGGGTGCCGGAAATGTTAGGTCCAGTGTTCGAGATGTTGACACTGTTAGTGCCGTCGCTGCTGCTGATACCGATACAACTTGGGCCAGAGTTTGTAATTTGATTGGTTGTTGAGATATCACCGTTATCAACTAAGTTCAGATTAACGTTTTGTCCTACCAGCGAACTAGCAACCTTAGAGATTTTACTCAGGTGTCCCTCGATCTTCGTTAAAGAGGTGGCAATAATGGTCAACATATCATTCCTATGTTTGTTGTCTTGGTTGTTCGGACTCATCACAGCTAGAGATGAGTGTTGTCCGCCGTCCTTCAATAATAGATTGAATAAGAGATTTTTGAGTTGAGACTCGACTGCAACTCCTCCGGTGTTCGTGATTGCTGTTGTTGTAGTCATATGATTTTGAGGAAGTTGGTGCGAACTATGTGAATTTGACATCTGTGACTGTTGGGGCGGGTGCTGCTGAAGTTGTTGTTGGGACGGCTGATGCTGTTGATGTTGTTGTTGTTGATGAGGCTGTTGGTGGAGATTATGATGATGGGTTTGTTGTTGTTGTTGTTGTTGTTGTTGCTGTTGGTGTTGGTGCTGCTGCTGTTGCTGGTGTTGCTGTTGTTGGTGTTGTTGCTGCGACTGCTGTTGCGGTTGAATATGAGATTGATCTATTGTGCCTCTATGATGTGTTAGTGTTTGCGCACTTATGCCAAGGTGATGGGTAGTCAGTTGATTCTGAGCAACAACATTCTGTGAAATGTGGTGCTCAGGCGCGCAGACCTCGCTTCCGGTTGAGTATACCAACGAGCACATGCTCCCGGGTGGAAGTGTCCTGGCCATCATGCTATTCCCCATTGTGCCGTTGACCAAAGTTTGACTCGTGTTTAATGCTTGTAAGGAGTGTTGGTTGTGATGAGTGTGTGGATGGCCACCTAAGGCTGAAAGTTGTTGGAAAATGTAGCAAGTTAGACTATGGGTCACTTAGAGACTGTAAGGCAGAGCGTTATTATACTTACCGTTCGTAGAAGAACACTTTTGAAAATGGTGATGCCCGTTACCATCCGAGACGATGTTGACGCCACTAAGTAAACTGTCCATATCTTGCGGCACAATCAATACCATGTCATCATTTGGCATCTGAATTTGTTGGACGTGGCTTGGCAAGTCAATCATAGTTTTGGCTACATTTTGAGGAGCTAGTTTGACGACATTGATCGATGTCTGCGAGCCTGTCATTGATTGATCGGCACTTGTCATGTGGTGCGGTTGCTGTTGTAGTTGAGTTTGTTGTTGGTTGCCATGATTTTGAGAACCCAAATTTGCGTGGACACCTGTTTCATTGGGCGTGCCGTTGTTTGTGATCTGGTTTGTACTGTCACCAAGACTTGAATTGCTCGCATTATTGGTACCGTTTAGGTTGTTGCCATTGTTGTTACTACCGTTGTTATTATGATGAATGTTATTGCTGGCGCTGCTTGCATTGCTGTTGTTGTGACCCTCTTTGTCTGGCTCGAATTTCCTTTTAGCTCGACATTTCTCATTCTTGAACTTTTTCATCACCTGACCGAGACTCCTTGGAGTGGTGGACACAGCATTGACCTCTCTTGTGATAGCTTCCCAGGCCAATTCTCGATTTTTCTTTGTGGCCTGGCTTGGTGGCCCGTAGAATATGTCCCTACGCGAGTCGATGCCTTTGTGGAGCACTTGTATCTCGGCACTGGACCAGTTATCTGCACGCTCTTTCTTGCTCTTCTGGTTTTGATTTGCGCTGGCGCTAGTCTTGGTGGTGTTGCTACCACCAATAGAGGCTTCACTCATTTGATTATCGCTCGTTCCTTGGTGTTGACAGTTGGTGATGGTTATGACTGAGGTTGCGGCAACATTCTGATTATTGATGGTGGTTGAACCTGCATTAGCATTTGAGATAGTGGATTGACCTCCGTTGTTGATGGGGCTTTTTTGCAAATTATTGCAGGAATCTTCCTTGTCCAGCGCAACAGAAGCTTTGCGCTTGGTCATCTTAGCCAATCGTGATAGTCGGCACCCAAAGGGCACTTCTCAGGTGGCTATCCAGCTCAATCTAGAAATTGATCATTCAGTGAGTCCTCCATAATCAATTGTGAGCTCGGAGAACCAAGTACAATTCTATTCCATGGCGCCTAGAATAAGGATAATAAGAGTGTCAATGTGCTATAATGAACGGCAGAGTTGTATCAGCTACTGGTCATGTTAAGTATAGCTAACGCTAGCTCGAGTCGTTACGGAGGGCAAAAATACTTTCAGACTATGATTTTGATTTTATGCATTATAATAGTTCAGATGAAGATTGATCCATGAGTCGAATGATGGTCACAGAAACTGAGTCGTTGATGTTTGGCGATGTTTGGATGGATTCACGATCAATGTGGGACGACCGTGAGGTTCAGACAAACGTACCGACTCGGAGGCTAAAAGAGATGATTATGGAGAAGTTATTTCAATAGAGTCCACATGTCAACACCGACCTTGGCAATGATAAAAGCGGATATATATTTTCAGCTCACATGTCCAGATGAGTGGTTTTTAAGGATTGGCAGAGTTATGGATGGATTAAGTTCGATGATTAATAGTCCCAGAGCCTGTGTTGCAATAGATGGATATTTCACCAGCCGAGAGTGCCTCATGAGACAACTCAGACTCAAGTTCACGCAAACAGCTGTGTCGCCGACAACGACGACTCCGACCGCGCCAGAAGCACACTCGGAGCTCAAGACCGACGCTACAGCGATGCAACAAGACTGGGTACGGCTGACTACGTAATGCCACAGTGATGCTGCCTTGCGCGTAAGCGCAGAGGGAATACAGACGCCGCGCGGCCAGAGATGGTATTTGAGCTGGGCTTGCAGGTTGGGAGAGCTCTAAGAGCTAGTATGTCCTGAAAACTGGGAGCTGATAGCTTTGGGTCGCCGACCAGACAATACAGCCTTCGACTCTTGAGTCAGGATTTGTCAAAAGTCCTGTGCAATCTGATGGATTCAAGTTATAACAAGAATTCTCTCAGTCCATTTGTTCATCAGCCAGTGAGAATCCCAATGCATTCTTCATGAGGCGTTTTGTTGTTCAGATAGTCGGAAATCAGTCACTTTCCGGCCAATAGCACAAAACCGTCAGCTCTCGCCTTTGCTCAGATTCTGCTGGCCTGCATTCAGCTCTCTCACCATTCTTATACGTGATCTGCAGGGCGAGTCATGGAATCTGACCATCCCACAAGATCCGCGTCGGCCACTCGCTGAAGGTGTCTCGGCTCGAGAGTAAGGTCCAGTGCGGGAGATCCTCTCGCAAATTGAAAGATTGTTGCGCGATCAGAGGGGGACGCTGCGGCCATCACGTTTGTGGCGGGGACTGCCCGCCAGTCACCAGCTTGCTGGATGAGGGCGAGGCCGGCATGTTCTAGAGAGCGCGCACATGTGCGCAAAAAGGCATTCTTCTCCACACCAAAGAATTATTGCACTCCGATTGGTCATCATTTTTGCAACTTCCATGAGTCACAAACTATTCTTACAGCTCTTGAAGATATCCAAAAAACCTCCCACCTCTAATCTCCACCAATAATTGAGGACTTCTCTTCTGCTACCAAACTTTTGATTGCAATTGTTGAACAAATACACGTCACAGATATACTAGAACTCGCCAGCTGTGTCATTAAGTGCGAACAATTTACAAATACTACCTTCTTGAGTCTTCCCAGCCAAATCTTCATGTCAGATCCGCAAGCGGAGATGCAAACTGTCTGACTAGCCTGACATTATGGAGGCTAGCGTTACACCGCTCAATCATTATTTCGAAAACCAACTTCTGCAATCTGAAGGAGTACTTCAACAGCAACAACAACAGCTACAACTACAACACCAACAACAGCAACAACATCAACAGCATCCACAGATCCAACAAGTACAGTTGGTCCAGCAACCTACGACGAGCAATCTGCGTCAAACAATACACATCCATCCGCATCAGATTCAGATCACCAATAACAACTGCCGTTTACCTCAGACTGTTCCGCAGCAAACATTCTCTCAGATAGCAAGCTCGCCAAGTTTTGGTGTCACCTCTGCCAACAACCAGGTTACATTTGTCTCGGGAGATTTAGCAAGCTCAACTCTACCCAACACTCAATACCAGACAGTTCCCGAGCTACCGCCCTCCCTTCAAGCGACTATACAGCCCACTTCAAATCCGTATCAGTTCAAGTGTAGTCTCCTCGCATACCACATACACGAAGCTGTTCTTGTCAACAAGGCACTCAAATCTGAGGTACAAGAATACAAAGAGAAGATAGAATTTGAGAAGAAGCTCAGGACATTCTTAATCGATCGGGTTAAGAACTATAGCTCTTGAGCATCTTGCCTAAATCATGTTGGAACATATTCAAACCCTCGAAGGCCACACGGATAGAGTATGGACGCTTTCTTGGAATCCCAAAGGCACGATATTAGCCACTAGCGGCGCAGACAAGAGCATTCGATTATGGGCCAAGGACAATGGGAACTTATGGGCGTGTGTTGCGATCTTGACGGGCTCGCACAACAAAAGTATCAGAAGACTTTCCTGGTCTCCGTGTGGGAACTACCTGGCATCTGCAAGCTTCGACTCGACTGTATGTATATGGAGACGCCAACCAATAGACGGCTCCTGGTCAACAATAGTTAATCTTGAAGGTCATGACAGCGAAGTTAAGAGTGTGGCCTGGTCATGTGATGGTAAATACCTCGCCAGTTGCGGCCGTGATAAAACCATATGGATTTGGGAGCGTGCCAATGATCATGATGATGATACAGATTTCGAGGGCACTGATAGTGCTGAAAATTGGGATTGTTCGGATGTAAAGAACGATCATACCATGGATGTGAAGCACATCGTTTGGCACCCAACATGTCCAATACTAGCCTCCTGTAGTTATGATGATACCGTCAAACTATTCCACAAAGAAGGTGACGATTGGTCTCTATTTGAGACTCTCAACGTTCACTCATCCACAGTTTGGTCCATGGACTTCTCTGCTTCTGGAGAATATATGGTTTCTTGTAGCGATGATAAAACAGTCAGAGTGTGGAAAAACCATTCTCACAGCAAGCTGCCTCAAGTGGAGCCTGGATCTTGGAAATGTATCAGCGTCATTCAGGGATACCACAATAGATCTATCTATGATGTGTCCTGGTCCAAGCAAGACGAGCTGATTGCCTCAGCCTCAGGTGATAATTCGATTGCCATTTACAGCAAGTCCGACCCAAGTGATACCAGCGACGGTTGTGATATGTTTACTTGTTGCGATAAGCAGTCTCAAGCGCATCACTGTGATGTTAATAGTGTTGAATGGAATCCTGTTACGCAAAGTTTGCTCGCGTCTGGCGGAGACGATAGAAAGGTGAAATTATGGTTATTTAAACCAGATGATAGAGGTAGGAAACCATCAACAGTTATAAATGAGCTAGTACAAAGACTCTCGCAACACTCCACTAACACAGAAATATGTTCAACACCTCATATGAATCAGGAACCTAATGCAACCAAGATCGACATCATGGTGGACAGCTACAAGAGGTTACATGAGTCCGTGATAGACCTGCAAAAACTCAAGCTCGAACATAACCCCGATATTGAGAAGGCGAATCTAGAGAAGTTCCTGGACCTCAGATTTACGAACCTTCTTATGCCGGCTATCGATATATCCGGAATCAATTATGACCAGGATGGTTCAGTTAAGAGTATTGATGTGGAATTGGTCGACAATAGTGGAGCTTCTGCGCACAGATTTCAGATAGTTTTAACAGAGTCAAAATTCACTTTGAAACTTCCAAGAAGAAGTATCAAGATAAACGTTGTTGGCGGAGATCTTTTCCTGATTGAAAAGACTGGAGATCTCTACAAGGTGAATGAGACAGGAGACTGTCAATTTCTGTTAGGTCATCTTTTTATGCTTTCCGATGTCCAGTTTGTAACAAAGGATGATGGTAGTCAGATACTATTTGTCTTATCTGTCGATCGCGACGAAAAAATTCGTATCTCAAACTATCCTAACACCTTCAATATTGAGAAATTCTGCTTCGGGCACAGAAGTTTCATCAAAAGATTACTAGTTATAGATGAGACTCAATTTGTCTCAGTGGACCAGCATGGCGATATATGCATTTGGGATTTAGACTCACTGCAAGATAGAAAAAGCATAAAACCTCTGTCACCGAAAGAGATGTTGAATCTCGGAGGAAACTCAAGAAAGAAGATATGCATCCGCTGATCGGGCTATCTCAAGTCCTGGATTGAATGAATTGATTGTCTTAACGCATTGAAAAAACAAACACTTTTCTAAAAAATCCCAAATTAAAGGCTGTAAAAGTCCGACAAACTTTTCTCGAGCGACCTGCAGTTCAACACCTATGAACATGGACTCGATGGGTGCCTTATTTTTGGTCCAAAAAAGAGCGATTGTTTGACGCTCCGTTGTCCTAAGTAGTTTTTTTACACGATCTAGGCGTGCCCAGTGATAGAACAGTCCCAGCTCGGCCTGGCGATGACGATGAAACTTGGAGCTAATTGAGGCTGGCGTTCTGCCAATAGCCTTGTAAGGGCGCAAGCTGCCCCATGATCCACCAACTAATAAGGAAGGCCAAGGAGGAGAGCGTAAAGCCATCGCGACCGCGAGCGTCGTCAATGAGTACGCCTCTATGCGCGCAGGCGCAAGACACTTTCCTAGTTGGACTCAGTCTCGGCTTCCCTTCTTTTGCTGGCGTCCCTGGCCGATTGCCGGTCGATTTTTAGTCAACCATCACATAGTTCCATTTAAACTTTGAGAGCAGCTCAGAGACCATGGATCTTGAGTAGATCTTGCGTGCTGGATTCGCAATGGCGATACTTCTCTTCCACGCTCACATAGCGCCCGACATGTTAGCTAGCTCACCTTCAGCAGGGTTGTGTGAGGCCCCGCGATGTGCGCAACACGTCCCTAGGCGTCACGCTAGGCTCATACTAATCTTAGGCTGGGGCTCATCTAATTCTGACTGTCTGCGTAGACTTCTGTTCACGCCCAGGGTTCCGTTGTTGCGCCGCATGACGCCTTCTCCAGGCCTTAGTCTCTCTCGCATTTGACTATCGTGTTCTTCGTGATAGTAGACTTGGGTGTGTAACTGTTATCAGGTGACCACAAGAGATCCGTCATAACCAATTCCAAGCAGAGAAATCAATAAGTGAACCCGCAGTATTCATTTAACTGGTGTCCTGGTTAGCTTGACCGCACCATCAAGTACAAGTTAATATTCACCTAGACGAGGAAGAAACCAAAGAAACCTATCAAAATGGAGGCCATCAAGAAAAAGATGCAGGCGATGAAGCTCGAGAAGGACAACGCTGTTGACCGAGCCGAGCAAGCCGAACAGCAAGCAAGAGACGCCAACTTGCGGGCTGAGAAGTCCGAGGAGGAGGTGCGCGCCCTGCAGAAAAAAATCCAACTGATTGAGAACGAACTCGATCAGGTGCAAGAGCAACTCAGCCAGGCAAATGTCAAGCTCGAAGAGAAGGAAAAGGCCCTCCAGAATGTAAGTATATCAAAATTCCTTCTACTCTCCAACAACTCGATACGATATCCTCTGTTCGCCAGCTAACGATAGAAGTCTATCAATTCTGGATTGATTGAACAAATGATGAATAATTTTAGGCCGAAGCCGAGGCAGCCGCCTCAAACAGGCGCATCCAACTTTTGGAGGAGGACTTTGAGCGCTCTGAGGAGCGTCTCAAGGTCGCCACCCAGAAACTGGAGGAGGCGTCGCAGGTTGCCGACGAGAGCGAGCGTATGCGAAAGATGCTCGAACACCGCTCCATCACCGACGAGGAGCGCATGGAAGCCCTTGAGTCGCAGCTCAAGGAGGCCAGAATGATGGCCGAAGACGCCGACAGGAAGTACGACGAGGTGGCCCGTAAGCTGGCCATGGTCGAGGCTGACCTGGAGCGCGCCGAGGAGCGCGCTGAGACTGGCGAGTCCAAGATTGTCGAGCTTGAGGAGGAACTCAAGGTTGTCGGAAACAACCTCAAATCGCTCGAGGTCAGCGAGGAGAAGGCCCTACAAAAGGAGGAGACCTACGAGACGTCCATTCGAACTGCCAACCAACGCCTCCAGGAAGCCGAGGCAAGGGCAGAGTTTGCCGAGAGATCGGTGCAGAAGCTACAGAAGGAGGTGGACAGATTGGAGGACGAGCTCGTCCACGAGAAGGAGAGGTACAAGGCAATCTCGGACGATCTGGATCAGACTTTCACGGAGCTAACTGGCTACTGAGTAGCCGCAGATGGCGATACGTCCAGCAGATTAGGACAGTTTTATCTGCGTGCTATAATACAACAGGCACCATGCAAGGCCGCAACAATACCAACAACTTCGACCTACTTTGATCAAATAAATTGTGCGTTCATCTGCTGTGCCTGAATTCTTAACCGACTCATTGTTGCCATCATTGTTCTAGGTGTTGATCGTCGATATGACAGAGCGACTA